>CAFUXE010001960.1:316390-326641 GCA_903364295.1 Serranus cabrilla | reverse complement strand
AACAAGGAGGAGGTGATAGAAGAAGGCATGGATTAGCCTTGAGATCCAAACTCAGCCATTGTGAGACTCGTCTGTGAGGTTTAATAGTTCTCTGCTGCTTTTTTGCATGTTTTTACCTCCGATAATGAACCACACAGCACCCAAAATATGTCACAATTAGTGACACTTCTTTTCCATATTCCAGGCTGCTTATCCCCTACAAACTGTGATGGAAATGTGCAGCACAATGTGCAGCAGGTGCTTCAGATCGAGGACTTCAAAGGAAAGGAAAGGACTGAAGCACTGTCACTGATTTGCATAGTTTTATAGTGAAGCAGCTGCTTCAGTGCCACACTGTCTGCAGTCAAACAGACAGAAAAGGTGGAAGAGAAAGCCGAACTAATTCAGCTCTCATGATGGCCAAAGGGCTCGGCTGTGTGAGGGTGATAAGTCTGTGCATGTCGGACTTTGTGTTCAGATAAAAATCTTTTTGTTTATCGACCACAAGGACGTCTCAGAACATGAACCACATGTGTGCTGCTGCAGATTTGGGGGGTATTTTTAGCCGTGCTGGCAGCATGGCTCTAGGGGAAGTGATGCTGGTGTGTTGGTTGGTTGGTTGTCCGCCACTTTGGCCCCGACATAAATATCTAAATAACCGTCTGATGGGTTTCCATTAAATTTTGTACAGACACTCATGTTCCCCAGAGGAGAAATCCTCCTGACCACGAGTGTCACCAGCAGATCCATCCAGTAAGATATCCCAACATCTACTGGGTGGATTGGCCCAACATTTGGCCCAATCATCAGTCACTCTCAGGGGATGAATCCACACCATTTTGGTGATCCTCTGAATTTTGCCTCCATTGGGTCTAAATTGAAATTGCGCAATTTGTTTAATGGCCAAATACCTGCAAAACGAGTGACATTTGTCTTTATTTCTAACCACACAAATAAATATTATTCCTGCTGAACATCAGCATGTTCAACCCTTTCTCCTAAGAATTATATTCAAATATAACAACAATGCATTGTCAATTACTTTGATTACAGCCACAGTTTTAAATACTTGGTTAATGTTGTAAAGCATCTGCATCAGGTAGATTTAGGCACCACTTGGTTAGGTGCAGGAAACAAAACAACATGGTTGTCTTTAGGAAAAGATGAACGTTTAAGTTAAAAATGTTTGTTATGTTACTTTAGGCAACAAAACTAAAAGGTTGGGTTTAATAAAGTTACAGTTTTGGTTAATGCAAATGCTGTAAATAAGGGTAAGATTTTATAATAACCATCAATGATCAATGGTAAACTGACAGTTAATGTTGATATCTGGACTGGACAGCAGTCTCCATTTGCAGACTTTGATTATAAACATATTAATTGTTGCACTGCTGGCGGCTGTGAATCAGTCCGTGCTGCAGTCCTTTCTCCCTCTGAGCTCCGAGTCTTTGTCGGTGCGTCTGCAGTGTTGTTGGAGGAACAGCGATCTGTTTCATTGGCTGCCACTCACCCTGCTCAGCTCATAAAGCAGCCTCCACAGTGATAGATCATCCATCACAGTAAACATGGACCTTAAAGAGACACTTTAAATTCAATTATTTCATTATGCTCTGATTGAATGTAGCACTATTAATCACCTGACAGTCAGCAGGAGAACGAAGCCACACAGGAAATAACCCGCCGCCGGGAAGAATTGATTTTCATATTCATCTTTTGTGCTGTTACGGCTGATTTTAATCTCCGCTCCACACGGCAACATTTACATTAAAACATCACTGTGAGTAAATGTTAAATAAAACTAATAACATCGGCAAACGTCAAAATAAAGTGAGTAAATGTGAACGGGCTGCACTGAAGATTACACCATTAGATCTTTTTTTCTCTTTCAAGGTCACAATTACTGCGTCGTTAACAAAGCCTCTCACTCTGACTCTCATTCATTCATTCATTCAGTCTATTTATTCACACAGCCTGAGAGATTTGGCCCCAGAGATGTCGGCTGCAGTGTCTACAGCCAGCTGCATCCACCACAGCAGCATCGCCTGAGGATACATTTCCTCCGTGAAAACCTCAGATTGTACTGAATCGATGCAGGCTATGATTTTATTCCCATTAACTTTATTGAAAGAGTTACAGCAAGTAAGCTACAATAGAATTTGTAAGCATAACTGTGCCACAGGGATGAAAGAACAAGCTCACAGGTCTGAGAGGTTTCAACATCTATTTCTCTTGCACATTTGGCTCTACATTAAATATTTTGTTGGACATAAAATAACTAATAAAATGTGGCTTCTTGCTTGTGAATTATAATTTAGAAACTTCAGAACAACATGCAGAGTCATTAAGATTAGCCAGGCATGGCAAGACTAATTCACAAATGCATGTTATTCTGAAACCTCTTGGTTTATTTTTCATTTCCAAGGAGTTTTATGAGCCTTCCACCAATCAGAGCAATGAAACATGACACATTTTGATTCATATATGATCAGCACTGCATAGTTTAGTAGTTTATTCGGAGTATCTAACCTGCCGCGTGTGAGATAAAGGCTTGGGAATGACCTGTTCAGGGCCGGAAATCTGTCAGATACATGTGGCAGAGCAAATAAAACATGAGCTCGGAGGATTTGACCGGCTTAATTAAGGAAACAAGAATTCATGCTTTATTCAAAGAATACATTCTGATATGAATTTGTGGTCTCTAAGCCAAACCCTAATGACATCATTAGGGTTGTTTTTCCAGGATTCCCGCTCAGCAGGATTCCGGTAAACGATGTGTGTAAAGCCAGTGGGGTTCCCTCTTACTTATGCAGCTTATTACTCCACCATGGAGGAGATGTTTCTGCTCCATCTGTGTGCTTCTCTGGCAGCAGGATTATGGAGGAACCACTGGCAGGAATATTGCATCCTGGGCCGAGGAGGAAGCTGTTAAACTTTAGTTGACGTTTCTAAATCATCTGAAAAATGAGTTCCTGATCACATTTCACGGCTCACCTGAGCTATAAACGTGTTGTTAATACGCTCTGAGCTATAAAACACCTTTTATACATAACTTTTTTTTAATTAACACTTGAAATGAAGCACTTGCAAATGGAATAGTGTACTTTGGTGTTTCATTTTTACCTCTTAATCTTAAGATTTCATGAAACAAAGCGAGAGAGAGAGAATACATATGAAATAAAATCAGGTTTGAGTTGTGATCAAACACTGAGATTTTTACCAGATATTTAGTTATTAATGGATGAAGCCATAAAGTGGGAAAACGGCACTGAATGGGAATGTTATTGACTCCTCCAGCTCATAAAGAATTCATAAACAGTTACCGACTGGTTTGGGTTACACATAAACAAACTGCTCCCAAATGTTAACCGTTGACTGGACTGAAAACAAATAAAACATGCAACTAAAAGGATATTTAATCAGGCTGGCCGGTCTCCGCTGCTCTGTTATGGATTTTTTACGTTGGTTTTGGACTTCTGTGTTGTATGAAACAATTAACTTTTGGTAGTGAAATCACTAGATTAAGGTTAGGGGGGAAAAAACAATGTTGGGCCTAAGAAAAAAACTATTTCTGCACTTAACTAGTGAACACGGCTGCACAGTTTGACTCCACAGAGCAGCACTGAGTCTTGGTTCCACCTGAGACATGAACCCTGGTCCTGTGGGTCAGAGTTCAGGGTTTGTTTGACCCGTCCACCTTTGGTATCCGACGTGTTGGACTGGCCTCTGTGGAGGTCTGGCCTCTTTTTCACAAACTTTGTAGCTGCATTGGGAAACAAGGCCCAGCTTGATACCTCACAGGGTCTGGGGCTCCGAGAAGGGGTCGTTTAGTTCCCGTTGTCCTGTTGATTCTGTTTGGATTAGCCAGCTTTATGAACTCTAAGACAGCCGGACGGACTTGGACTTTGTTTGAAACACATTTCCTGAATAGTGAGAGTGTGAACTGGCTCGCTGCTTTGACTTGCTGGAGAAGGTCAGGAGGAGTCAGTCCAGAGCCACTGGTTGCCTCTGTCAGCCCAGTGAATTGTTTACTGTTGTCGAGTCTCATGAGTCATTTTCGAGAGCAGCCACTTGTATGTTATGCCAGCAAACCCATAAGGCAGCTTTCACAGCCAGAAGCACTCGGTCCAAGAGCTGACAGAGGGAGTGTGCGTGTGGCTCCACTGTATGTGTAAATACAGTGTCTGTGTCCACATGCTTTCATCCACCAGTGGATGCACCATTTGCCAATAAGAAGCCTTTGATTTCAAACGAAGTACCCAAACAGGAAGTCATGCGCGAGTGACTTCTTTCCTTGGCAGGCCCCTTCAGTGGCTCTCCGTGCTCCAGCTCCAGAGCTCTGTCACAGGCAGTAAGTGGACTGTGCTAATCAGTGGAGCCTCTCCCTGGATTTTAATGTGAAGAGGTTCAAAAACAGATGAGCGAAAAAGCCAGCATTTAGAGTAAAGACAGAGAAGATCCCAAAATAAGATCCTGCAGTGTTTAAGGAGCACATCCCTGTGAGGTGGGTGCCCTCTCTCCTCTAAATGTCACACCTGATATCGAACCAGCGGACCTCCTCATCGATTTGCTTCTTTAACTTTACCAGCTCCTGCAAAAGCACTCGGAGCCATTTCCCAGCTATTTGAGTCCAGAGTAGGCATGTGCAGGAGAAAGCTCATCCATCGCCAAAGAGAGAAAAACACATTTTAGACTCTCATCATGGCCACAGCCGGGAATATCATCAGAATGTGTAAATATGATCCACTGACAGCTCTTTAAAACTCTTACTTAAACAGCTTATTTTAATAAATGGCAGTACTCTAATTAGCAAAAATGATTTTATGCAAATCACCTGCACATCAAACACCTGACGCTGCACGGGGAGACTGGGATCAGCTCCGGACTCCAGCCGTGTTAATGGAATATTTCTCCTTCGTGTTGGCCTCGGGCTTCCTGAGAATGAACACAGGCTGCACCAGCTGCATGTGGTGCAAACTATAAGTCACATTTGCATTGCATTTTACTCATTTTAAAGCCAATTTGTCATGTTTTCCCTATTGGATGGGCTCCTTAAAGGACGTTCTATTGCATTTTCTCCATCAATGGCACCCTGGATAACACTTTATCACAATTTCTTCACTGGAAATCCAACCTCGATGGCCATTTATCATGTTAATCTATAGGAAGGAATCCCTAGAGGGCGCTGCGTCATGGTTTCTCCATTAAAGAGCATCCAAGAGGCAAAACTGGGGGTTTGCTTTAGAGGGCAACCATCAGGTTTTGTTCACCTAAAAGGAACTTTTACTGTTTTGCTATTTTAGAATGAGGGGTCACCAAGAGGGATGGTCAGCCTCCCATTGGGTGGGACCGTTTGTTTATCTATCAGTCTTGAATTATTTAAGAAAATGTAGTTTTTTCACATGCCTCAAATAGAGAAAATTCTCGTAGTAAACGGAGGGCTGCGGTTAACAACTGCAAAACTATATTAAAACCACACAAATCTCATGCTACATAATCCAAGTTTATTAATGCTCAGTACTTTGCTAACACTGCGCTAGACATTTCTGCATAAATATCTTGCACAGGCTGCACTGATTTAATCTTTTCTGAAGATTCAGAGTTTGCATGCTGCAGTGTTTGACAGTGGGCATAGGACAGCACTTTACATGACAATTGTTTTTCATTTTTGTCCTTATTTATATTTTCTTTGGTCTAACTTCAGCTAATATGGGCCGCTTGTATTTACATTTTGCAACAACAACTTTTAGTTTTCCTCCAGAGGGGCAGTTCAGCCACAGAGGGGCATCTTTAACCATCTTTAATTTTAAGTCCTGTGTACATACTGAAGCCTGCAGTTTAACCTTTGGTTCACCAAATACCAAATGATCCCTCTCAGATCTGCTGTCGGAATAAAACATTTTATGCAGGAGTCGAGTCCAGGAATGACTCATGTTTTCTCTCCTTTTGTGAGAAAGTTAAACCCAGATGATATCAGTTACATCCTCACAGCTGACATTATCTCACTCGAGTTGAGAAAAATACAAACCTTTAGACCCACTTCTTGACTAATTGACTTATTAAGAGTGACATTTTTTAAGCCGGGGGATGACACGGGCTGGAAGAGGGGGAGGACAGATGGGGAACGTTTGAGTAAAGAGAGGCGGACAGCTCTCCTCAGAGACCCGCCGTGCTCCGCGGCATGTCATTAAAGTAGAAGGAGCTCGGCTTGTTAGAGGACGAAATGTCAACAGCTGACATAAGACAATCAGCGTAAAATTGCAAATCCTTTCACGTGTGATGGCACGCTCACAGTTCCTGGACGGGTCTGTGCCTGGGAACGTCTCGCCCTAATAGGCCCCGTGTGAAGGAGCAGCGTGTCACAGTGTCAGCTCTCCAGGCCAGCAGTTGTACTACTTCCTGTTACCATGGTTTCCCCATCACAGGTCCGACTGGCCTCTTTGTAGGCGTTCGTCACACATGAAATGCTCCCAGATGGCCGGCATTGATTTCATTAGCTGAGCTGCTTTTAAGAGGATCCAGTGATTTTTTTATTCACAGGGATTATCTCTGGCGACAGGCAGCGTTTAGACAGATTCACCGAGCTCTGTCCCTTATTAACTCTGTCAGTCTGCAGGAGATAGGCAGAGGCGTCCCTCAGCCTCCTCCTCTGTGGCAGAGTCAGAGCTGCAGAGCACACTGGGCTGTTCACTGCTGCTCCTCAGCCGGTTATTGTATTTCATAAAGTGGATAACTGCAGTCCTTTCTTCTGATTGTTTGAATCGCAGCAGAAAATACCTGGTAAACTCCAAATTGTCTTTTTGAAGCGAGCACAATCAGCAATCTGATGTGTGCAGAGCTGACTGATATGATACTGATCACGGATTAGTTCCTCTTCTACAAATCTGTACAGAAAGCTGCCTGATAAAGAGATTCCACAAAAGCCGATCCTTTGTTGTGTTCCAGCGCGGCTGTGTTTCTCTGTATTGCACTCTCTAAAGTGAATGCACTCTCCCTTTCTGTTCCCGTGTTCTCTGAAGCTCTCTCGGTGCCCTTGACCAGCTTTGTAAAGAGCCTCATTGGTTTTTGTCAGCAGAATTACTGCACATTATCAATCTCCCCTGGCAGACTGGCTGCTTTTCTTTGGCTCTTAAAAAATGCTTTTCTATGGCCTCTTCTAGAAGGACAGAAAAACTCATTATTTATGCCAATAAGATGAATAGCTCCGGAACAGTTTCCAGCTTAATATATTTTGAAACAACTTGTTTGCTCAATTTCCACCGTCTTTTACTGGAGTTTCATTGTTGCTGCAGAGCCAAGCGCACTGCTGGGATGATAGATGGTTGCTAGAAAATATCTCTTTCAGTATCTTTTCAGCATCTAACAGTCAGTTATAGTGTCTTTATTGGGTTGCAGCAGGCACACGTGAGTTCAAACCCAGTCCAGTTCCAAATGTAAAAGTAATGAGTCTGTCATGTCGCATCATTTTAACAGATGTAATAACGTGGGAGGATGAGGAGCATCTTACCACGTTATAATTTACATCCCTCAGACATTTTTGGTGACTTTAATTTATACTTTTGCTTTTGCAGAGGAATAGATTGCAGCCTGCTGTCAGCAGACGTGCAGCTGAAAGGCTGATGACTGTAATCATGCAAATAAAGTGCATGAATATAAAATAACACATAAAACTAAATTGGCAATTACATATAGATATCATCCGTGCCACTGAGCAAATATATAGGATTAGATTACTTTTTTTATTAACTACAGTTTCTCAGTGTGTCATTATGTGTTTATTATAGGCTTCAGTTTCATCTGCCCAGTGAGAGGGTGCTGGTATACTCTCTATGCAGAAGGTTTTATGGTTTTTAAGGTTTTTATTTTGCACCAGCTGCAGATTTTAGTTGGCAAAGATATCACCTTTTATAATGCATTGTCCTAGTTTATGTACCTTTAGTTTGGTTCATAACGTTCATCATTATATCCCAGTGATTTATATAGACCTAGAGAATAGACCTTTAAATAAAAGTGAGTTGTAGTCTTGCACTCTTAGCATTTTATCACTAGTGTTTTGTGTTGGTTACTGTGGTTAAGCTTTTATTCTTTTATATCTCCTTTTCATTTTTAAGCTGATATAAAACTGCACAGCTTCACAGTTTCTAAAAATATAAAGGGTCTTAATATGACAGCCTTGTTTGCCGGCCTGGCAACAGCTTTTAAAAACAAGTGTTGAGCCTTTTATGATAGTAAAATATGGTGTCTGGCTTCCTTCTTATGCAGACGACTCACTGCTGTACATTACTGTCTTGACCTTTTGACCCCAGCCCTGCTGACACCGGTAGCTTATCTCACATTAGTGTTAAAGTGGTGTACTGTAGATGAATTGCAGCCCCTGTGTGTGGAGTGATTTAGATGCCACTCTTATTTATTTCCTTACCTTCCTGCCGTAGCATCGGTGCTCCAGTTTTAGATGTAGGTTCAGTTTCTGTCTCGCCTTGTTTATGATATAGAGCACTAACTGTCGTGAATGTGCCAATTCTTCAATGAGATTTAACGTCCCTCCATCTGCTGCAATGCAACTGAAAATGCCAGTTAATGTACAGACTGTTCTCCCTCCCACACGCCACACGTACGAGCTGCATAATTTACTATCGACGTTGGCTTTAAGTGAAGTGTAAACAAGCCCATCAGACAACCAAAGAGAGATAAATGTTTGAGTCCCTTTAATGGCTTCGTTCACTGCTGTAACAAGCCGTAATGAAGTCGAGCCACCACAAAATAACACACACACACACACACTCCTCACACACTGGCCTGTAAAGCATCCTCGCCGCTTGTGCACTTAATCATCCCTTGAGCCAAGTAACACTGTTGTAGACAAAATAGTCTGTTTAATATCAGCAGTGAAACACAGCACCGGGGAGCTGTGGTTAGCAGCCGCGCTTGGCTCCTCGCCGCTCCTCGCCGCGCGCTCATTTGAGCTTCATTCGAAGTGAGTGCTACTTCAGCAGGAGAGAGAGAGTGACAGTGACAGAAAGGGGGAGATTATGCTTACATCCCTGCTCTGCTTCTCTGTGTGTGTGTGTGCGCACCATTGGAAAGTATGCAAATGACCATGCATGTCTTTCAGGGATTTTCTAAATGGGATTTTTGAGGAGAATGTTTTGTCCTTTGGTGCATTTCTGAAATTATAGTTGACACCTTCCTCAGAGAGAAGGGGACTAAACTCGACAGATACAGGTTTGTTTATGTGTGTGTGTGTGTGCGCCACGTGGGTATGTGTGTGTTTGTTGTCACTCTGTGTTGACGCCCGGCACGGCGCTGTCGAAAAAACGCTACTGGGAATACATTTGATTTGCAAATGAAAAACACACCCGCACATTTGCAAAGACACACACGCTTTCACACGTCGACACACACACAGGTGTGTTTGCTCCCTGCGGGGATGATTTGCAACTGAATAGGCGTGTTGCACCGGCTGACAAAATGCTTCCAGGGGAACAACAAGTCTGTATGCACCAAGGACACGCCATTTACCAATGTTGTACCTTTTATCCACAGAGAAAAACACCTTCAGTGCTGCTGGAGTGGCTCTATTAACATTCAGCCAAGTGCTGTTTGCACTAACTTTCCAATCAATGTCACATTGTGTTCAAGGTCGTCTCTCTTTAGGCTCAGTGTGTGTGTGTGTGTGCACAGCTCAGACAGCAACAAAGTTTCACTAAATGTCAACATTCCTCTTGCTCGAGGTGTGTGTGTGTGTGTGTGTGTGTGTGTGAGTGTGCTCACATGTGTTTCCTGTGTTTCTCCGTGTGTGTCGGGTCGGTTCTGGTGACCCGTGGTGTCACCTCTCCGTGTCCCCGTTGGAAAAGCACAGGTGTTTTCTCTGATAGCTCTCCCTCTTTTCTCTCAACCAGGAAGTGACTGTAACTGTCCACACCTCCTCGTCCAAAAGAGTGAAGTCCGGGAGTTTCACACACGGCGAGCCGCAGACCATGGCTTCACCTCCCGACGCCGCTCTTTGTGAGTACTTTCTGTGTTCATTTATATTATTATATAAATGTTATTTCTTTAGTATTGTGCACAGTCATACATACCAGTTTTTGCTGTTTACAAAAAGTAATTCAGTACATTCATACAGCTGCTTCTGTTTGTTTTGGTTTCTCCTCTTACGCATTTAGAAAATAGGAGAATAAATGTATATAAATATATATGTATATATATATATTTACCTACATGCATAAAGAAATATAGTAAATTAAAAAAATAAACTTCCCTTTATACAATCATGTA
>CAFUXE010001960.1:277748-306740 GCA_903364295.1 Serranus cabrilla | reverse complement strand
GCTGTCCCGCTGCTAGAGAGGGTTTGTCAGTATTTGTCAAAGTGTCAGAAAACTGGACGGGAAAACCAAACCTCCGGAGTGTGACTGGGAGCCAGGGGCACTCAGGGAGCAGTCATTCCAGATCTTTCATCTTTCAACATTTATTCAGACAATTCTTCCAAAGAAACATGTTATTTTAAGTATCATCTATAATCCAAGCTCATGGAGTGGATCAGTGGTTCTTTACTTTGAGATTTAACATAAAAACATGATACATTTAAAATGTTTAGACAGTATATGAAGTAGTTAAAATGAGCCCTGTCTTTACAAAATAAAAGCTTTTTCTGAGGTATATTAAATTGTTATATCAGGACGTACTTCTTCTTCAATTAATTCACAAAAATCTTCAATATGAGTGCGACAAATAAGAAGACATCCATCATTATTTAATGTGAGACTACAGACAAAAACGGGTCAGTTTTGAGTCGTCTTTCAGAACAGTGGAAACAAACTTTTTGTGTATATTTGACTAGATTTTGTCTCCTAAATTCACTAAAAGTTAGCATATTGTTAGAAAGCTCCACTCTCCTGTTTTACATGTTTTATATGAAATAAATTCAATATGTTCTCTTTCATTTTTGACATGAATCTCTATATTTCCACATCCTCATCCTGAACTTTTTAACATTTATAACAAACATAATAAATAGATCTTTTCCCCCGAAATAATAACAAGCAACTTTGGGTAGAAAAAATATCTGTTTCCATCACATTGTTTGTTTAAAATTTGTTTTTTCATTCATCAGTTTTGAGGTTTTGGTTCAGAATAGTGAAAGAAAACCTCCAAAACAAACATTTGAGTGAATATTTGACTTTATCTTCTCCTAATTTCACTAAACGTCAGTGTTAGAAAGCTCCTCTCTCCTGTTTTACATGTTCTATATGAATTATATTCAATATTTTCTCTTCAAACAGTCATTTCCATCAAGAAGGTATAAAACCTTTAAAGGCTGTTTTCTCAAAATTAGTTTTTCTCATAAATCTCAACGTCAGCTGCACTTACAGACACAAACTGACCAGTTTTATTCCTAAATATATTCATCATTCAGACCCTGAAAACATGAACAAAAACTGATTTTTTTATGGCTTTTGACAGTATTTTTTCAATGTCCTTCTGTAAAAAACTTCAAATCAAACACATACAAAATAAAATAAGAACTTTGAAATTTGCTTTATTTGCATATCTAAACATAGCATTATTAAAGCAACTATTAATCCACAACCCCAGACTTTTTCAGTATGAAATGTGTTTAAATAATACATGAATTCCTGTTATTATGGGGCTGATTATATCCTGAGTGGTGTCATGTCATCTGTAATGAGAAAGTGTCGACAAGCAGCGACACCTAATAAGATCTTATTAGAAAGAAGCACAAAGCGTCCATCAGCACGTCGGCGCAGCGTTAACTCCGTCTTCAGAGGGAGAAAAGTGCATTTTACTGCAAATCCAACATCAGCAGGCCTTCACACTTTAATTAAACACAAAAACACGTCTGAATAACCCTGAATCATTAGTCATTACAGAGAACAAAACCGCCACGGTGGCTTTGAAGGGTCTGCGTGCACTTTATGAACCCAGTAATTCAGCTGTGTGAGCTGCAGCGAGCCGTCCTCTCTTCAGGACTCACTCTGAGGGCTGGGCAGGGAGAGGGCCACGAGTGTTCGGGCTCATGCAAGATGTGTTTTAAGGTGCAAAATATAGGAGGAGGAACATCTGCAGCAGCTGATTTTTCACCTTTTTATCCAAACAAACACGTGTTTTCGTTGCAGTTTAAATAGAAAACTTGAGCTCGTTATGTCCAATATTGGGCCAAACCAGCTATATTTTACTTTGGGTCAGTGACTTTTTATTTATTAGCTCATGCCAGGTGAGTTTATTGCAGCTCTTTTTCCATTCTTTTAATTAATTCAACTCTTTCAGTAGAATTTAAAAATGTAGCATTAAAGAAACAGTGAATCAGTGAGTTACCATCAATAAACTGCGCTGCAGTAACATCCTCTGGTCAGCAGGGGGCAGTGTGATGTGTTGCTGTAGGCTAATCTGTCAGGAAACAGGAGAAGAAAAAGAGACTGCTCTAAAAAAAAATATTTGTGGTAATGATAATAAAAAATCTAATTAAATAGAATGTAAACAAGATTAACAACTTTGTTTTCTGCAGAAATGGAGCAAAATCAACAAAAAAGTTTGAAATATCAAAAAAGAAGTTGTGAAAAAAGTCGAAATGTCATGAAAAAAAGTCAAAATACAACGTTGAGAAAAAGCTGGAAAAGTAGAAATGTTGAGATGAAAGTTTAATTTCAACATAAAAGTGAGAAAAAAGTCAAAATGTCGAGAAAAAAGGTCAAAATGTAACTTAAAAAAGTCAAAAGAAGAAGAGAAAAAGTTGCCGTGTTATCCACCTGTCAATCAAAGGTAGCCCCGCCCCTTGTCCTCCCCTGGTTATCACCTGTTTTCTTCCGAATGGGAACATTATTTACAGAAACTGAGACCAGAATGAGTTTTTTCTGAGGTCATAAATCAGGAGAGAAGTCGTCTCATTCTGTCCTGAGACAGAGAGGACGGGCGGTGGCGCCCCCCGCTGGATGTTTAACAGAATGCAGGCTGGGAGGTACTTCCTGTTTGTGTTCTCAGGCTGGGAGCTACTTCCTGTTTGCTCCAGCGTGCAAAGAGAAGTGAAAGTGTTTGGAGATGATCGTCCTTTTCTGAAACAGTTCTGCACAAAAAAATGACGATCTCACGTCTTCAGAACAGGAACCAGAAGGAGACGCGGCGTGTTAAACACGTGCAGCGTGTTCTCCAGCCGCCCTGCGTGCTCAGCGGTCACTTTAAATGAGCGAAGTCCCATCCTGCAGCTGTTGCACCCAGCAGCAGTAAAATATTGATAACACGCTGCCCGCCATAAAACGCCTCTGACCTCAGCTCCTCTGCAATAACTTGCAAATTGCATTGTAGCGGCTCATTTGCATTAAAAAAGGAAAGGTGACTGGTGTGCATGTTCACTCACACACACACACACACACACACAGCAGCAGCTCCCCCTATATTGTTTCCCTGCAGCTATATATGCAGAAGAACATATAAATGTTTTATTAGAAAGTAATTGACAATCCCAAAAGGAGATTATTGTATCAAACAGTCAGTGAGCTCCTCGCCCAGATCTCCCCGCCCTCCATACTGATGAGCTCTCTCTCTGCCGTTTTTTTAAGGAATAATTCCTTCCGAAGCTCAATAAAAAGTATGAAAAGCCTTTTGTTCCATTAATCTGAGACTCCTATTGATGCCTCGCTCTGTTGCGGGACAGATATGGGAAAGTAAATCCATTAAAATTGGGGGGCTGCCATCTTTGCTCCCTCTGAAACTTCTGCCAGAAATAAACACACAAATATTTAATTTCAGTCTATTTAGTTGTATCACAAAGATGACTTTATGTTGCAGTAGATAGATGATGTTTCTCACTCCTTTAACAGCATTCACGTCACGTTTTAAAGAACAGCAACACAGCTAATGCCTCCAAAAGCATTTACATAAAGCCTTTGCATGCACTGCTATATTAGCATAAGTGACTGTATAACATATTCACAATCAATGAGGGCGAGACTGGTTCACCCAATCTGTTAAGTCTCTCCTGATGCAGGATTAGAGGTGTGTTTAATGCAGCTAACGCTCATGTTATCTGCTCTGTGCCCACAGGTGATGGATGAGTCGGAGGCCTGCTCGCTGCCCGGCGGCCTCGCCAGCGTCAAGAAACAGTTTGAGAAGCAGGAGTTCACGTCCTCGTCCTCTCAGTCCAGCGTCACCCAGATTCACTTCGAGCAGAGATCCGTCCAGGTGAGCTGATGATACCTGAGTGTGTCCTCCTCCTGTTTAAATGTTCCAAGCCACTCCTGAATATAAAGCAGGTCAAGGTGCTGCAGTCCAGATTCCAGAGGAAGTGGGAATTCCTTCACAAAAGGCCAACAAACGTGCAAACTGCACCGCTAACTATGCTGCCAAGCTAACAGTGTTGCTCAAAAACAACACAAGCTCAGCGCAAATATGTGTCAGTTATTCAGGGCTTCATGCTTTAACCTGCAGCACATTTAAACTCTGCAGCTCATGTTTTAAAAAGGAGGCAAACTTTGTGGGCGCGTTTGCACCAAAATAATTAATGCAACATCTTTAGTTTTGTCCTTGAATGAATGAATGAATGGACAGATAGTGTTTGCATGTGATGCACTCAATCCATTCTTTGTGAATTTGCACCAGAATTGCAAAATTTCGAGATTAAGTTTTAACTTAATTTTAACTTTTTCAGAATCTGGGTTTTATATTAAGATTGTGCCGAGCCTGCATTCAGAAACTGCCTTTAAATAAGCTGTCAGGACTTCCATAAAGTTCACATATTATATCCCAGCAGAGAGTGTGCCGCTGTTTAGACGGACAAACCTAAAACCTAACCTAAAAACTAGCATATGTCTCTTTCATTTTGTGGTGATTTTAGCAGCACCTGTGCACAAAGGCACCAGACTCCCTTTAACCTGCAGCAGTCTGCCCCACACGGTCCTGGTCTTGAACACCCCGGGTCACAGCTACACCTGAGCACCTGGAGTCTGCAGGATTTTGCAGAATTGGAGCTGGTTGCACTGAAGAAAAGTAGCCAGTATTGTCGCTGATGGTCTCCTTCACTTATTTAGTTCATAAAGATGCATTAATATAAGACTGAGAGTGTTTAATATTGAGCTACAAGGCTCCTTCTGTTCCCAAACGCAGCGTAAAGTGAAAAACAATGAACGCCACGGAATGATTTACATTCCACTGGAGCTGTTTTATTGGAAAAGCTCGGCCGGCGTGGCTGCTCCGAGGTCAAATCAAAGAGCCACCTTGAACTTTGCTGGAGTATGTGGCACTGTCACGGCGTGCGTGAGGAAAATGCCAGAACGCGTTAGCAGCCGGGGACGGCGCCGGATCTCAGTGAAGTAAGGTCAATTCCGCCCCTCCATGCATTCCCATCTGCTCATTCAGGCGGGAAGCAGAGTGGATTCATCGAGCGCACGAGGACCTCGCTGAATGCTAAATTTTGCAGCGGGTGCGTGAGGGGAGCTGTCTGTTTGATCGAGTTATTGCTTCAGTGCTGCAACAGCAAACCACTCTCCACTCAGGTTTCCCTCACAGGTGTAATATCCAGCTCGCCTTTTATACCCGCCTGTACATCAGGAAAGATATTATTATTCTGACATAAGTGGTTTTGGAAGCACAGAGCAAGCAAACGCTCTCTGTATCTTTCATGTTAACAGCAGTGGATACAAGCTCAAATATTATATTTCTCTTTCATCTCTTTCAAATTGCATGAATCTCACTGGAGGAAAATGGCTGATGTAGTTTGTGCAGTTTCTCTAATCTATCGCTTTTCCTCTGCAACACTGAAGTTAAACTTCCCTGGATGCAGCTCTGTAATGGGAAAACATTGGTCACTGGCCTCAGAGGGGATTATTAAGCTTTTTACGCCGTAAAAAAGACTTACGCGCCTGCTGTTTCTTACAGTCAGGAGGTGATAAAACCACAGTGTGTGTGTGTGTGTGGATTTCACATTCCTGTTTCTCTGTCTGACAGGAGACGTCGAGCTCTTCAGAGGTGACAGTGAGGAGCAGTGCCAGACAGGTCGTTCCCTCCACAGCCGTCTGTCAGAACCAACACGAGGTAGTGAGCACGTCACGCTGACAGGCTTCTAATAAACACAGTCTTTATGTGCCCTGTAGGGAGGGAGCTGCTCGTACCAGGAGAAAACACAATAAATCACCTTTTATTCCAGGGATTAAATACCTGGAGGATAGCGCTGTCTGTCCCCTGAACAATAACAAAAATTTATATTTATTTATTATTGTTGTGACCTATTTTTGCCATTCATAAAGCATGGTAAAAAGTCTAGTAGCGCCTAAATAAAATGCTCGGAAAGATTAATAACATTTATAACAATTTCTCAAAACCAAATAAAGCTCTAATTTACCTAAAAACTGTGAACATCTCACAAACATGTGAACCTGTGTATGTTTACTGTTATTTATTTATTTATTTATTTGTTTAGTTTTGCTGTAAATGTTCCAGAGTTTCATCCGTCGTCCCTCGACAGATATTAAAACAAATGCAGCATCTAGAAATAAAATTAAATCACATTATAATACCAACATGACCAATTAATTAACCATTAATGCAACTAATAAACACTCTGAATATAATGTATAATGAGCATTCTTCTCCACCATGTGGTGGGAGGTTAAAGCACACCAATTACAAACAAACCAACAAACAAACTAGTTTTTTTGGGTTCTGAGAGAAAATTAGACTTGTAACCTGTGACAGGAGGTTCCTGTTTGTTCCCTTCAGATAAGAAAGCATTATTTAATGGCAAATAATCCTGCAGAAAAACAAGTTTATCCAGCATGCAAAATAAGTAAAAATAGGCTGACAACAAATGCAACTAAACATTTTTCTTTTGCAGAGAAAACAGAACTGTTGCTAATGGCCTCAACATGGGGACGATATATTAAGTATATTCAGGATAATCCAACACGTATTTATGTGCAATATACTGCAGTGCATTATGGAACTAACTTTAACATAAAACTAACTCTCCAGTCCGTCAATAATAAATAGATATATTAAATGAATCATTTTTAAGAATAAAGAAAATGTATGATGATTGAAAATAATAACTTCTGGCTCCAAATTCTAATTTATAGAAAGAAATGTGTGAATAATTTGTCAAACCAATAAAAGATTAAAACATTTCCAAAACCAGTCTGACTTCAGAATAAACCTCAGTGTGTGAATTTCAAAATAAAAGCCCACTAGAATAATCACACTGAATTAAACAGTTTTTATTTCAGAGGAAATGTGAAAATATCAGGATACATTTTGTCGCCCATAAAGTTTGAATAATTTCAATTTTCATTGTGATGTGTTTGGAAGAGATTGATTAATAAAGTTCTGATACATTGTCACCGTCATTTCATTGAAAGAGGAAATGAATATTTTATTCCACCTTTACTGGCGACTGTGTGTTTCATTTAACCAGATTTCTCTTTGCTTAAACCATCATGAGCGGCGTCTTTTGTTCTGCACAGAAGCTGCAGAACTGTAGAAAAGACGTGCCGTCATGTTTTCAGAATTCAGGCTTCGGCTTTGTTCCAAAGTCTCAGTTTTGGTGACATCCCGGCGCCCTATATAGAGAATTAGCCCCATGCGAAGCCTTTAACTTCCCTCTGATTGGAAACAGTTGGAGGCTGCGGTGCAGTTGCCAGTGTACTAATGATTTATCTCTTCACAGGTGATCCACGATCAAAGAGTCCAGCAGAACAATGTGGCTGCCTGTTACGGGAACCATTACAATGAAACAGGTTATTCCGCTCATGGCTTTTATATTGTAATTTGCAGGATTTTATCACAGCGCTGCTTGTGTCCTGTATATTAATGACTGTTCCCACTACAGCTGAATAAGGGATGAGCTATGAAAATGAGTTGGAGTGCAGATGATTTTCTATTCAGTGCAGAGCAGCAAATCTAATCAGGGCAAAGTCAGGAAGGTAAAATATTGGAAAGTGGAAATTGGGCAATCACCGCTGCATGGTTTCAGAAAATGAAAACTACTCAGGTTTTTAATGAAATGATTTATTTCCCTTTCCAATCCCCCTGAGCTCCCTCACTGCGAATGACTTAATGAGGCAGCCTTCTTCTTGTGTCTAATTCAGTTATGCTCGTTGGAGGAGAGGACCTACCAAAGGTTTCCACTCAGGCTTTGAAGCAGCAGTATGAAAAAACCATCGAGGAAGCCGCACCAGCCAAGGAAATTAAGGTAATGATGCTGTCTGTTTATCTAAATAGAGGATTTTTTTCACGAGGTATCCGTATGAAGATGAGGCCACATCATGAAATCATCAAAAGAAAATTGCCCATGCTACGAGATGATGGAGAATAAATTGGATTGGATAAAACACCTCGTGTCATTACGCAGGCAAAGTTTGTGTCGAAAAGGAAATCCAGACTGAAACAGGAAGTCACATTACTGTCTGCAGTCAATGTGACTCAATCAAGTCGGTAATTAGGAAGAAAACTGAGAAAGATGTCTCTATTTTTGTTCATTTACATCTCAATAAGGTTTGTTTTTTCGTGCTTCCACATGTAGAAAATAAATTTCACTCAGCTGCACAAGTTATAAGCCACTTTTCCACCAACACGCCCTGAAAATAAAACCTGGAGCCACAAATAAAAAACTGACATCAGATTCTAGTTAACGGGTAAAAATGTCTTTTGACTTTACTAGTTGAAGAAAATATGTGTAACTAGTTAACTCGTAAAGTCAATAGACACCCTGACTAGTTAACTGAGTATTGAGTGAGTATTCTGGCTTAAACTAGTTCCCAAAAACAAAGGATACTGCTCTGAAAATACACCTTCAGGAGGATTTCTACTTTCCAGACTCTGTTAGAATATTTCTTAATTTAACAGTTCTGTGGTCCCTGTAACACAGATGATACCGACTAAATCATAATGTACGACTTTGTGTGACTCCTAAAGAAACTTTTCATTTCAGCGGATATTTAACTTTAACAAACTGAGTTCAATAGACTGAAGTACGATGTGAAAAGTGCTGTTTGACTTTGTGAAACATGATGATTTATCAGAAGAACTGTGTAAATTGTCTGTTTCATGAGGTAATTTACAGCTTAAATGAACATCAATTAGGCAAATAAAGTCATATCTACTCCCCCTGTAAGGTTATTTACGGTTTCTATGACTCCTGAACATACACTGATTCACTCAGGTTCATTATCTGTGTAAAATAATCACTTGTATGGTATGGCGGAGTGGAAAAGTGGCTTTAGAAACACATTTATATCAACTTATATCATTTTAAGTTGAATGTTGATACCTTCTTTCTTTAATTACTCTGTACTTCAAAGCTGTCCTTTTTTCTGCTTTTCAAAAATTCTCTACATTTTCTCACTTCAACACAACCTTCACTGTCTTTCTCTCCTCATAATATGATGAAAAACACTAACAAACCACAGGTTGATGTGGATTTCAACCAGTTTCAATGGGCCCCAGTCAGTCAGTCCTCAAAAGCTTCAACCATGACGAGCTATGACACCTCCTCCAGCGTAAAGACCGCCGCTGCCTCCTCAGCGGCTTATGAGATGACAGAATATTTCCCTCCCCCGCCATCAAATCTGTCCCTGGAAACCCCTGAGTTAGTCTCCCGCCAGGCTCAGGAGCCCCAAAATAAACACTCTGTCAGCAAAGAGCAGTACTTTAAACACAAGAGCACGGCCGAACTGAAGCGCCTTTACAAGCACATTCATCCAGAAGTTCGCAAAAACCTTGAGGAGGACTTCCTGAGCGAGCTCACCGAAGCAGAAAGAAAGGACTTGGAAAGCGAGGAAGTGGTGGGAGACGTCCAGCAGGCGTGCTTTATGTTTGAAAATGACGGCTCGAGTCGGGGTTCGAGCCCCGACAGAGAGTACCTGGAATGGGAAGAGATCCTGAAAGGAGAGGTGCAGTCCATGAGATGGATGTTCGAGAACAAGCCGCTGGACACAATCAAAGACGACATGCCGGACGAGGACGAGGTGAGGAATATCGCCCAGCAGGAAATCATTGCGGGAAAAGACGTCCGACACACAGCGTGGATGTTTGAGACTCGGCCCATGGATGCTCTCGGGACGGAGGGTTCAGAATCAGCCGAGCAGTCACAGAAAGCGGCCGATCTCGCGAGGGGAGATGTCCGCACCGCTACGTGGCTCTTTGAGACGCAGCCGCTCGATTATCTGAATAAAATCTACCAAGAAGATGAGCAGGAGATGGATGTTGTCGTCAATGAAAGCATCACCGGCGGGGATGTGAAGACAGCAAGGTATCTCTTTGAGACCCAGCATCTGGACTCTCTGGGTAAAACAGAAACAATCGAGGAGAGCCACTTCCTGAACCTGAAGTCTGAGCTGGAGGAGATCAAAGGGGACGTGAAGACAACCACACGTATGTTTGAGACGCAGCCCATGTGTGTCATCAGGGGGGATTCGGGAGAGATGCTGGAGATCACCACCATCCGCCGGGAGGAGACCGAGAAAGGGGACGTCAAGACTTCACGCTGGATGTTTGAAACCCAGCCGCTGGATATGATCAACAAAGACCCTGCGATGGTGAAGCTGATATGTGGAATATCTATGGAGGACAACATTCAAAGCGGAGTGAACAAAGGGAGGTGGCTGTTTGAGACAAAGACCCTGGACACCATTAATGACGAGGAATGGGAGAGTTCCAGGAATAAAAAGGAGGACATAATCGGTGCGGATGTGAGGAAGTACTGCCTGGTTTTTGAGACTCAGGCGATGGATACTCTGAAGGACAACGCCAACGCTCGACCTTCAGATTCAGAGGAGATTGTGGGAGGCGATGTCCAGTCAGCCAAACATCTCTTTGAAACCGTGCCCATGGAAAATCTGAAAGAACTGCTTGAAGTGGGAAAACTTAAGAAAATGGTTGCATCCGAAGAAGAAAAGGGTGACGTGAGGCACCAGAAGTGGGTCTTTGAGAGCCAGCCGCTGGAGAACATCAGGGAGGAGAAGAAGGAGATTACAAGAACCGTGAACGTTGAAGCTCTCGACAAAGGAGATGTGACGAACTACAAGGAAAGGTTCGAGACTATGGATTTAAGTAAATGTGAAGGAAAACAGAAAATTCAAGTTGAGGGCGTCACAAGTGGATCTGTCAAATCCAACAGAGTCCTTTTCGAATCTACGCCGATGTACGCGATGCAAGACAGCTCCGGACATTACCACGAGGTGAAGACGGTGCGGCGGGAGGAGATCGTGAAGGGAGACGTGCGCAGCTGCAGGTGGATGTTCGAAACACGTCCTATTGATGAGTTTGATGAAAGTATCAACAAGTTTCAGATCATTAAAGGCATATCCAAACAGGAAGTGGAGTCAGGGGACGTCAAAACAGCCAAATGGTTGTTTGAAACCCAATCGCTGGATGCCATTAAGTGTTTAAACCATTTGGAGGAAGAAGAACACAAAACAAAAGAAGAAATAGAAATCGAGAAAGGGGACGTTAAGACCTGCAGGTGGCTGTTTGAGACTCAGCCGATGGATGTTCTGTATGAAAAGGTGGAAAAAAGCGAGACAGACGTTGAGGAAGTGCAAAAAGGCGACGTCAAAACGTGCACTTGGCTCTTCGAGACCCAGACACTCGACAACATACGTGATCATACAGAGTCTGAGACCATTCTGAAAACCTGCACTGTGAAGCAAGAGGACGTCCAAGGAAAAGATGTTCGTCTGGCTCGCTTCTTGTTTGAAACAGAGAACCTGGAGAACCTCACGGGGGAGGACAGCGGTTCTTTCAGGAGGGTTACCGAAATCGACGTCCAGTCGGGCGACGTTTCCCGGATGAAGTACATCTTCGAGAACCGCTCCTCTGACATCATGAGCTCCACGTCTGAGGAGACGATGCACAGGTTGAAGACGCAGCAGGTGGAGGACATCCAGAAGGGGAACGTGGTGAACTGCACCTGGATGTTTGAGCACCAGCCGATCGACGCCATCCGTGACGAGTCGACAGAGACGAAAGAGAGCCGCACTGTGACTGACGTTCAGGGGGGAGACGTGGACAAAGGACGCTTCATTTTTGAGACGTACTCTCTGGATCAAATTAAAGACGAGTCCACTGAGACAAACATTTCTAAACTCACTAGTATCTTCAGAGAAGATGTGGAGAAGGGGGATGTGAAAAATTACACGATGATGTTTGAAACGCAGCCGCTGTACGCCATCTGTGACAAAGAGGGCCATTATCATGAAGTAACTACAGTCACCAAGGAGGAAATCATTCGAGGAGACGTGGTTGGGGCTCGATGGCAGTTTGAGACAAAACCTCTGGATTCAATTAGAGATTCAGAGGAAGTATATGTTATTAAAGCTGTGACTGAGGAAGGAATCAACAAAGGAGACGTTAACTCTGCCAGGTGGCGGTTTGAAACGCAACCGTTGGATGAAATTACAGAAGAGATAAAAGTCAGGTCGAAAACAGTCGGAGATATCCAAGGAGGAGACGTGAAGACAAACAAGCAGCGGTTTGAGACTGATGAGATGTCCCAAAAGTACATCAGAACCGTCAGCGTGAGCGAAATCCAAAAAGGCGATGTCAGGTCTGCCACGTGGATGTTCGAGACACGCACGATTGATGAGATCCACGGCGAAGGCGCAGAGTACGACGGCATGGAGAGAGTGACAAAAGAGGAAGTAATGAAAGGGGATGTCAAACAGTCGGTGTGGCTGTTTGAGAAGCAGCCCCTCGACAGCATCAGAGAGAGCGACGGCTCGGAGCTCGTGGTCACAAAGGAGGAAATCCCACAGGGCGACGTGAAGACGACAAAGTGGCTGTTTGAAACCACGCCGTTCCACGAGTTCAACGAGAGCAGCATGGAAAAGACAGAAATCATCGGTAAAAGCATCAAAGAGACACTTGAGGAGCTTTATTGTCAGAAAATGGTGGAGTCACAAGGTGTTCTTATCGAGACGGACGAGATCGGAGATGTCCGCATGGCGAAGTATAAACTCATGAACCAGGAGGCTCCACAAATCCAGAAGGAAGAGGTTATCAGAGGGGACCTGAGCAACATCATGATGAACCTGCTGAACCGCAGGGAGGTCACAGAGAGGGCGATAACCATCGACAGGGAGGAGCGCGGCGACATCAACACCACCGTGAAGCAGCTGTTCAACCAGGAGAAGGGGATTCATGTGGACAAAGAGGAAATCGTCCGTGGTGACATTCAAGAGGCCGTAAACAACCTGTTGAAGAACGAGGGCTCTTCTAAACGTGGCATCCTGATTCAAGAGGACGAGAAAGGAGACGTGAGGATGACTATTTACTCCCTGTTGAATAAAGGGGAGAGGGCGAGCACGGAGAGGGAGGACGTCGTTCAAGGGAACGTAAGCAGGACGCTTCACCGCCTGCTCTCCAACTCAGGAGGGGAAGGCTCTAAGAAGATAAGAGTGGGAGACACGGAGAGAGGCAATGTCAGCTTTTACTCCACATGCATCGAGTCGGGAGCTCTGGATTACCTGAAGCAGCTGCAGTATGAACCCGGGGAATCGGAGGAAAAGGTGGAAAAGGAATGTATCATAGGTGGGGACGTTCATGAGACGAAGATCCTGCTGCGGAAGAATCAGCAGCAGATTGGTCGCACAGTGGCGAAGGATGATATTCTTCCCGGTGACGTAAACAGCAATGTAAAAGTGTTCATGACGGAGCCTTCTGTTACCTACAGAAACCTGGAGAAGAAGGATATCGTCAAAGGTGACCTTAACGCCGCCCTGGACTCTCTGACCCAAGCCATCAATCAGAGGCTGGTAATCGAAAAAGAGGAGGTGGTGAAAGGAGACATCCCCACCACTTTAAGGTCTCTTGAGGAGGCCCAGCATCAAGCCAAAGAAATGGAAAAGCCTGAAATCATCAGGGGAGACATCAGAGGTGCTCTCGAGTCACTGGAGAAATCTGCAAGCACCAATACAGAGCCCACTGTGGAGGATCTGGTGCCAGGTGATATCAAAGGCACCCTGAAGTCCCTGGAGGAGGCGAAACAGGCTGTGAAGGAGGTTGAAAAAGAGGAGATTCTCAAAGGAGACATCCACACTGCTCTGCAAAGTTTACACGAGGCAACAAGTGAGAAAAAGATTTACCAGCATCAAGTGAGCGAACAAGGGGATGTTAAAGGGACGATTCAGCTGCTGATGGAGCCAAACACTTCTCCCAGACTGCAGCGCAGAGGGAGCATCGAAGGAGACGTGAAGACATCGATTAAATGTCTTTATGAAGGACAGGAGACGGCTCACATGGAGAAAGAGGAGGTAGTGAAAGGGGATGTTCAAGGAGCAATAAAGAATCTCATGCGGAAAAAACAATATTCAAATCTGAAGCGCACGCATGCCCCGAAGAAAGCAAAAGTCCCCGTGAAAAATCAGTTAACTGTAAAGCAAGCGGAGCATGAATGCTTACAGGAAGCCAAGAGTGAGAGTGTGAGCCCGGCCCCCGCTGTGACAAAGCTCTCACAGAGCGGTGAGTCACACAAGCACACACAGAGGCAGCAAGAAAGCAAATCGGTGAAAACACAGGTAATAACCCAAGAGGACCGCTCTGTTACCGCAGCCAAAACAGACAGCAGCACCGGGGCCTCGCAGCACAGGAGCCTGAGAGAACAGAAGCAGAAGATACAGGCCCCGAAGCCTGCTGTGATAAAGAGTAAACAAATGAGCAATAATGATCAAACAGAGGTGAAAGCAGCTGATGTGAGTGTGATGAAAGAGGTGCAAAACACATCACACACCAGTATTTCAAACAAGCAAACATGTGAGACGAAGACAATCAGACACACGACAGTGACGGAGAAAACTGTGGTGCAGAAGCAAAGTGTCTCCGAGCAGACGGAGAGCAAGGCGCTCACACTGAACGTGAAGAAGAGCGATCACCGCCACCTCGACGTGAAAGGGAAAGCTTCAGTGAAGAAGGTGAAGCCGGAGATCCACTTCCCCCCTCCTCCCTCTTCACCTCCTCCCCCCTCAGAGTCGGAGCTCTCCCTCCCCCCGCCGCCCTCGCCCGTCCTGGCGTCCCCTCCGTCTATCATGAGGCAGGACAGCGACCTCCCACCTCCTCCTCCACCGCCGCCCTGCGAGCCCGAGTTTTTCCCTCTTCCTCCACCTCCTCCGCCTCCCCCCTCTGTAGGAGCACCAGACTTCCTCCCTCCACCTCCTTCGCAGCAGGAGCTGAATGCAATGCCTCAGCCGCCCCCTGCAAAGCTCGGAAAACCCATCGGCAAGCCTTTATTCAAAGTGCCCAAGCAGCCAGAAACTCAGAAGCAGCCTGTGCCGGTTAAACCCAAGTGGCAGAAAAAGCAGCCAACTCCTCCTCCTCCTCCTCCTCCTCCTCCTCCTGTTTCTGATCAGGCAGAAACAGCAGCAACAAAGCGTGAAGAAGAAGTTCAGGTAGTGAAAAAGGAAACTACACATCAGATTGAAACAAGCAAGCAGATTCAGTCTGAATTAACAGCAGCGTCGACAAGTAAAATACCCAGCATGCCCGCTGTGAGACCAAAAGAGAGCCCCCAGCTGCCTAAAAGAGTCCCCGTCCCTCCGCTCAAACTGCCTCCAGCTCCTGAACCCGCCCCGGCCTCAAAGCCGCGGCCTTACCAGAGCAAATTTAAAACCCCTCTCATGCTGGCAGAGGAAAGGTACCGCCTGCAAAGGGAACAAGAAGAGATGGTGAAGAGCACTGCCACAACTCCCACTTCTCCACCAATTAATATACAATCCTTTGCTGCAAGTGCTGAAGTGTCTGCAGCAAAGAGCGCTGAGACAGAAGTGGCCGCAGAAGAGACAAAAGCAAAGAGCGACGAAGTAAAGAGCAAACAAGGAATATCGCCTGCCAAGAAAAGCCCTTCGCAGATCCCTTTAAGCAAGCCCTCGATCTCCGTGGTTAATAAGAAATCAGCAGCGATTGTGTCTGCAGATAAAAAGCTTGCTGCCAGCGAGCACTCTGCAGAAAAAATAATCGCCTCAGCTGATGTTAAAAAGAGTCAAACTGCACCCAAAGCTGTGTCTGTGGCTCATCGAGAGGCCTCCAGTACTGAGCTCCAGTCCTGCTCGAGCGTGGTCACTTCCTCAGTCACGGAGCAGCAGCAGTTTATTAAGAAATCCAGCAGCAGGTCTGTCGCCACCACACAGAGCGCCGTCCAGGAAAATGGAAATCTTCAAAGCCAGGCTGCGGTCACATTGAAAGCCGAAGATGTAAAGAATATTAATGCGCCTCTGACACAGGAGGGGAAAATGAGTCCCTCTCAGCCCACTAAAATTCCCAAAGTAACTCCAAGTTTCAAGGTGAAAACCTTTAAGATGCCGACGGAGAAGAAAGAGGAGAGATGTGACGGTGCAGTGAAGAGAGAGACGCTTTCAGAGAAAAGCGGCACGTCGGAAACTAAAGTGGATCAGAAAAGCAGCCAGGTGACGTCAGCGAGGACGGAGGTGAACGTGGAAATGAAGGTCAAAGAGAAGAGAGGTCATGTGACTCCGCCTGTAAAGGAAGTGGAGGTTAGTGAGAAGAAAGGGAAGCAAAGGAATGAGAGCGAAGTCAAGCTGTCACCATCAGTTACTGTTTTAGTGCCGAAGGTGGCTAAGATAACATCTGCAGCAACTCATCAAGGACAAGGCCATGTTTCTGTCTCCCACAGCCAGCAGAGCGTGAAGACGGAGCACATCCAGAGACACGAGGAGCGGCTGGTGACGGAGAGCGTCGCACAGCAGCGCCTGCAGAAACAAATAAAGGTACAAGGATCAGAGACGAATAAAATGCAGATAAAGGCAGTAAAGTCGAAAGGTGAGCCTAAGGACGTGTCTGTGCAAGGGATCGGGAAAACGGCCCATAAAGAGGAGGCTCATTCAGAGGAAATCACAGATTTGGAGAAATGTAATGTGATGCAGAAGCTGCTCGCTCAAATAAAAGAGCTGGAGGGCACGCCGAGCAGAATAGACTCCAACGCTGTCAGGACGATTATCAGCGCGCTCCCTGACTGGGCGATGGGCTCGGATGAGAGGAAGAATTTAAGTGAAATTGCTAAACAGCAAAGCAGGAAAAAGCTGAGAGAGATGATGGTGTACTTGAGAAATATTTTCCAAGCAAAGGTCACATTTTTTGAGGAGAGCTCGACAACTGTGGAAAAGCAGGTGAGAGAAGCAGAAGGCCCGCCGGTGCTTCCCAGACCAGCTTTCACTGGAGCGACGACGAAGATATCCAAGATCAGCATCGGCTCGTCGAAGAGCGAGAAGAAGTCGCTCCAGGAGAGGAAGGTGCAGCAGGAGCTGAGCGAGGAGGCGGAGCAGAGAGTGTCCTCCCCGCTGGCCAGCATCCGAACTCCGTCGCCGACGTTTATAAGCATCGAGTCGAGGAGGATCGACTCGCCACTCAGAGTGACTCCGTCTCCGCCGCCGTACAAGTGCGTCGGCACGCCTCCGCCTCCTCCTCGCAAGTCCTACACGCCCACGTCCCCCTTCAGCCGGGCCACGCCGTCCCCCACCCTGAGCCGCTCCGAGAAGCTGATGAAGCTGCGGGACACCACCTCCAAGCTGTCCCGCGGCGTGACCCCGCCTCCTCCCACGCCGGAGTGCTTTGCAGAAAGAGAGCAGGCGTCCCCGTTCAGCGACAGGGCGACGCCCACAGAGGGAGGCGTGGATGTGGCAGAGATGGGGGACTCCATGATGACCGTGAGGGATAAGAAGTCTTTCTTTGAGGAGGCGCAGAAGGCCGAGGTGGGACGGATCTACATGCGGAAGGATCCCATCGACATCCCCGAGCGTTTGGGGCCGGAGGCGGAGGAAAGCAGCGAGGCCGCGACCATCGACATCCTGAAAGCCGATCTCCCGAGAGTGGATCTGTCCAAGCTGGTCAACAGGTTCGAATCTCCCAAACCGAAAGTCTACGCCAGGAAAGAGCCGATCTTGATCAGCGAGCGGCTCGGGAGCGACACGGAGGAGGCCGAGGCCGAGCCAGCGAGGAGCGACGACATCCCGACACTCAACGTCAAAGCCATAAAGGACGTGTTTGAGACGGGCGAGCACGGCTCGCAGGCGGCGCGGGAGCTGCGAGAACAGATCGAGAGGAGAGAGCCGGAGTCGGCCTATCATGAGTCAGCGGGTCGCTCCGAAACGACAGAAGTCACCGAGCAATTCTGCTGCATCGACGACTTTGGGAACATGACAGGTGAAGGGATGAGTGAGATGCATGCTGGGAGCTCCCTGACCCGCGGTAACCCTCCGTCCTACGCCGACGTGGTGCGGGGCGCCGTCCCCACGGTGGACGTGCCCCCCGAGGCGTCCACCGAGCAGCTGCTGCGCAGCTTCCAGCAGTCGTGGGCGGAGAGCCAGGGAGTCTTCCAGAACCTGGGCTTCAGCGTGACGGAGCAGAGGACGTCACAGGTCGTGACGCGGCAGCAGGAGACTGTCGTGACGGGTAAACGCTGCGCGGCATGAGGACACTAAACAGGCGTGACGGTGTGTTTGACATGCAGCTTAACATCGCTCTCCTTTTCATGTGTTTCCTTTCATTTCTTTTCAGACTTTAATATTCACAGGTTGTCCTTTTTATTCCCCTGCAACATATTGGACTCATATTTTTTACGTGCTTGAAATGTCTCCAAAAACAAATGATTTTTTATTCTTTTATCCAAAAAAAATGTAACTTTGGAAGAATAATTACATTTCCAAAGCTGTGGCAGGAATTATAAAAATCACACACAAGCCATTTTTTGGCTATTAATTGCAGCTCTGAGGCTGATTCTAATTACAGTAAAACATATTTTCTCACACCTGTGGATCCAAAATGTATTGAAACGCTCCGTTAGAGTAAAGTTTGTTTTGTCTTTTACTTTCCTGGAAAGAAATCTGCAAAATTCTAGTCAATATGAAGTCTTTGAAGGAGTATGTTGCCCTTAAAATGACCTTAAAAAAACAAAACAGTAAGAGATCAACATGAGGAAGACGAGAATAGTAAACAGAAGTGGGCAGGGAATATCGGAGGGTCGTGTTCGGAGTTGTGTTGCTTTGATGTCGGTGAGTGGGATCGCTTTCAGAAATATAAAGTCTGAGGTGGACGGATGAGAAGAAAACAACCAATGCTTTCACTAATAACATAATAATCAGAATAATAAAGTCATGAGGAATGCTGCAAAGCTCAGGAACTCACGTTTCCCAAGTGGTTTTCATCATTATTTATCTGCCTTTCAAAGGTCGCTTGTGGTAAAAATAAACCTGAGAGCCGGCCTGTTTTATAAAGGACTGACAGCCAGTTTCAGTAATGAAGTAACAATCATAATAAAGCACAAAGTCTGTCAGTCTGCAGGAACTTAAACTCAAATAGTTCATGTTTGAAAAGGAGCATGAAGAAGTTAGCAAGTTTCCAGTTTAATCAGAGTCTCGTTTATGCAGCTTCTCAAACCTGCATTTACATTTTCCTCTCCATGAAACCGTCGAAGCTCGCTGCACAAAGTGTTTTCAACAGTAAGTAATATGTTTGGGAAGTTCTGAGCCGTGAAGTTGCTTATCAGTTTGAAAACAGATGTTGTGATATTATTTTAAAAGTTTTCTTCATTATTTCAAGGTAATGCTGGCTAACAAATCGGTCATTTTAAGAGCAAAGTCTTCCTTTAGTGACTCTGTAATTTAAGCGATTACATTTTCAAAACTAATTTCTGTGCCACAAAATTCTGTCTTTCCTACATTAGTATTAATCTGTGCACATGCTGCTTAATTTGAAGGGTCACAAGGCCAACAGGAAACACAGCTCCACTCCCACTTAATTGGGATTCGTTCATTAGCGATGTAGCAGCTGAACGTGTTTATTTTTCCTGTGATTTGCACCAAATTACACGCTTCTTTCCAGGAAATCTCCGAGTTAAGAAACTATTTATTGGACAGAGATTAATCCATTAACCAGTAAATTAATAATTGAGTGTGAGACACAGTTTATGCAATGTGTGCCGAAATATTCACATGCAAAGAAAATAACATGTGCATGAGAAAAACGGTGTGGTTTTTGCTTTAAACTGCATGAGATGTGCAGAAAGTGAGAGCCCATTTCCATGTTGAGGTCAGAGGTCAGGGGACTCTTCTGTGTTGGTACCAGTCTTTTAGTTTGGTTATACTTTTTATTTTAAAAAGAAGCAAAAACTAAAAACCAACCCTGTAAACTGAAGTGCTGCCTCGAGTCTTTGCAGAAAAGAGTTGGAGCTGTTTGTTATAATCTGTTATATTAATGCATCCATTAAAGAGTGTCAGCTGTCCTGTGAGACCCACATACGATGAGGAAAATAACATGTGCATGAGAAAAACTGCATGAGATGTGCAGAAAGTGGGCGTCATAAAGAGGAGACTAAATGTAGAGCCTTGAGGTCAGAGGTCAGGGGACCTTAAACTCTGAGAGGAAGAAGTCTGCAGAGTTCAGCCTTCCTGCCCTGCAGACTCAAGCGTGGCTTCCTTTTCTTTTCTCTGCAGAGAATTCGAGTTCCCGAGTCCGAGCTGTGCCGGGTGTGTCGGAAGAGGGTGTACCCGATGGAGTCGCTGATCGCAGACAAACAAAACTTCCATAAAAGCTGCTTTCGCTGCGAACACTGCAGAGGCAAACTAAGGTGAGTCACAGAGCAGCAACAGCCTGAGTTTCTCTCTTTTCCCTCTTTAACCTGCTGTTTCCTTCTCCTCCAGTCTTGGTAACTACGCCTCTCTCCATGGACGAATGTACTGCAAGCCACACTACACACAGCTGTTCAAATCCAAAGGGAACTACGACGAGGGGTTCGGACAGAAACCACACAAAGAACTATGGAGCAATAAGACCCAGGAGAGCCCCGCTGAGAAGACCAGAGTCAGATCGCCGTCACCTGAGAAGAAAGTCATGGATGCTGGATTTCCCGCCGCGCCGGAGGACGACACTAGGAGGTCAGAGGAGGAGAGCAAGAAGCTCACAGCCAAGATCTCCGTGGTGTGGCCTCCTCAGTCCGACTCCCCGAAGAAATCCTTCAACATCGAGGAGGAGCTGAAGCTGGTGAAGCCGTCGTGGCCCCCGAAGGAGGAAAACGAACTCCTGAATGAGCCGAGGAAGCCTTCATTAAAGGAGACTCCAGTGGAAAACGGACCCTGGGAAGAGAGGAAGTCTGAGGAGTCCGAGGCCGCGGCCTCCCCTGCAGCCGCCGAAGACCCAGCCCCCGCCGCTCACACTCAACAAGCTGCAGAGTCCAACAGCGGCTCCGAGGCGGCGGCACAAGTGGGCTCAGAAATGGACTCTGAAGTGCTCCCCGGAGCGCCAGGGAGGGAGCAGAGCGAGGCTGCGGAAAAGCCAGAAAACGGGGCAGAAAGGGTGGAGGAAGTGATGGTGAACGGACATGATGGGCAGACAGAGAGCGCAGCAGGTGAGCCGCAGAGCCGGGAGGAGGCGGGTAAAGTCGGGAATGACAGCCGGAGCAGCGGGGCGGCGGTAAAGGTCACCTTGATAGATGAGGAGGCGGCAGGAGAGGCGCTGAATGCAAACTCCAACAATAACAATAATTACGGCGACTTCCTGCTGCTGCAGGAGGATGAGCAGAGGAATCAGCCGCTCCTCCCGACAGACACAGCCACGGATTCCTTCCTTCGCTGCGAGGAGTCACAATGGATGCCAAGTGACGTGCTGCAGCTGGCGCAGAGGGACGATGCCTTTGTGCCGGCGGGTGCCAAACGTCCCGGAGACTCGGACTGTTTTCCACACACGGACTTCTTCACAGAGCCGGCCGAGGCCAGCGGGCCTCAGATCAGCACGTCCAGCTTCCTGGAGGACGTGTTCGCCGGCCTGAGCACCAGCAGCTCCGGCTTACTGTCGGATTTCACATGCGACATCTTCAGTGAGTCTGCAGGGGAGACGCCCGCCGCCGCCGCCGCACCGCTGGATGACCTTTGGGATGTGGGGAGAGGAGGCGGAGACGCCCTGACGGTGGAGGAGCAGATCAAGAGGAACAGATACTACGACGACGACGACAGCGACGACTCGTGAACTCTTCAGCGAAAGAATCAGGCAGAAAATATTCCGATCCATGGAGAGATGAACTGCTCTGTTTTGTCCTTTTCCTCAGCCGTGTTTGCACCTGGCGTGCACAGAAAGTGGATATTTCTTCCTGTTTGTTATTTAGTTTCTTTATCAGGCTTCAGTATAATTAAACCGTTTTCCTTTGAATGAATGGCTGCCAGCTTTCTTTCCTTCCTCCTTTTTATTCTTATTCTGTCTTCTGGTTGAAATAAAGCTTCATGAATCCAACGATACGAGTTTTTAATGAGTGTGTGTGTGTGTGATGCATGGCCTACACACACCTCCGTGCACTCTTCCTATTGATTCCCACTGATGGAGCAGGCCTGCTGTAGGAGCTACAGATTTTCCATTAGGTGGCTTTTGTCACCTCTGACAGATTTCCTCCCCGTGTGTTCCAGCGTGAACATGTGGGGATAATTGCCTGCAAATAGAATATACTGCACTGTTAATTACAGCAGCAGAAACCCCGTCAGTGTCAGAACAGTGACGTCTTCACAGCGCCGCGTGGGTCACGCCACGTTGTGCTGACAGCTCCTTTGAGTTCAGCTGCCGCCTCAATAATTCAGCTTCCTCTCTGCTGAAATGCAGTTTGGCATCTTTTTAATTGGGCTATTTTTCCCCTGTAACGATTTCATTGACAATCCAAAGTAGATGCAGTTTGGTACAGTTTTAATCGTTTTATCCCGCTGCCAAACAATTACAAACCCTCCGTCCAACGCAGGAGTAAAACCGCCCATGTGCAGCTGGAAATGATGCCCGAAATGCTGCTCAGTTTAGCAGATTTATCCGTACGCTGAGCAGGGCGTTCCCGGGACAGACAGGCTGACAGGTCAGAGTTTAAAGGAGCAATGTGGAGGATTTAAACACAATATACATATTTATATGTAGTTCATTAGCATACAGTGTTATCACGAAACTCCAAAACAGGCGGGACTCTTTAAAACGTGAATAAAAACAGAGCAGCATCATGCAGGAGTCAGTTTGGACATTAAATATACTCTCTTTGTTTTCCAATTAAATAAAAATGCAAAATAGGATTAGCAAGTTGTTGCATTCAGTTTGATTGAAAATAAAAAGGGGAAATGTCACGTTTTTACGTCGTCTGTTTGTTGCAGTCTGCAGCTTCAGTGCAAGATGCCACGAAATCCTCCTTTAAAAAGGCAAATTCAGGTTTTTATATCCACAGGTCCTTATGTGCAGCTCTGATTCCTAAAGAAATGTTTGGAAGCTGTATAAAACGTGAATACAAACATAATGCATGAAATTCAGTGTATTCAGTGGAGTTTTTTGTCATAAATCATCATTCATACCCTGATTTATACATTTACAGAAAGTCTTTTCTGATTTATGAAATAATAAACTAATATACTTTGAATCTAATAAATCAACAAAATACTATAATAACTGACTGACTGGTTTACGTCCTGGAAATATATGCAAAAGGAGTGCATATTTAATGAGCTCATTAGCATATCCAAACTTAACTGTAAATAACAAACTGTGGAAGTTTCCTGCAGATCTCTGAGTTAAATCATCTCCCTGTTCACCTGCAGCTTCTCACCTTAAATTCAGATTATTTTTTGAATCACATCTCTCCCCAGCAGCACCTGTCAATCACCGAGCTGCCCTCAAATCCTCCCTGCAGTTAAACCGGCCGCGGGTTGTTTTCAGCCCGGATGCCATCAGAGCACCGCGGCGTGACGCGCCGCCGCAGAGCCACAGCGCGTCTCTCTCTCTCCCTCTCCCTCTCTCTCTCCCTATCTCTCCGCTGATTGGCTGCCGTCCCTCCCATCAGGCGACCTCTGATTGGCCGGCTCCTCTCCTCCGCCGGCTGCTGCCTCCCTCCTCCACGAGCGTGAACCGTGCAGCAGCCGCGGAGCAGAGGAGGACGCGGCGCCGCGCGGTGAGGAGCGGGAGGACGGAGCTCACTGCTGGGGACAAGTTGGACCGACGGGACGCGGACTCGCACCCCCGGTAGGTGAGCTTTAACGGATTAAATCGGTGTGTGTCCGGTGTGGGGGGCGCGCGCTCTCCGGGCACTGGGCGCGCTCGCGCCACAGGACTGATGCTGCTTTTGGCTTTTTTTGGGAGTGAAACTGAGTTTAACGCAGCTAAGTCCTGCACGAGCTGCTGCTGTGATGCTGCTGGGAGGATGAGCGGGCCGAGTGAGTGGATTTAAACAGCTTTGTTGGGTTTTAATGGTGAGTTTGTGTTGTAACGCAGCTGCTGCGGGCTGGCTGATCATAGTCCGTTTCACCTGTTTCATCAGCGGCGCGTGATGCGGCTCAAAGTTGCTCTTTGCTGTGTGCTGATCTGTGTGTGAGGCGGCATGGATCCGGATAAGTAGATGAGAGCATTGTGCACTTTGCAGCCCCGTATGAAGAGCAGTGATTTATCTGGCTGCTAATCCTCTGTGGACGGGCGGCAGTGACCTGCGTGGAGAGCCGCTCAGTGGGATTTTACCTTGTAGTCGAGGGGTCACGGCAACAATTCCCGTCCAGTGTGTGAAAAATCCATTCCTGCAGATTTACAGTGACAGGTGCTTTGAGTTTCACCTCCCTCCTGCAGGACTGATGCTCCTCTGTCTGTGGATTTACTCTGCTTTCTTCCTCACACTGTGTTTTTTTTTTGCCGTGGAGGAGCAGGAGCCCATTTCTTCTGTGAGCAGCGTGGCTTTCACCCTCACACCGCCGCCCGGGTCGTTAATACTGCCAGCCTGCCAAATTCTCCCATTTAAGCCTGTGAGCTGGCGCATGACCAGATACTGATATTGTGGAGGGGAAAAAATGTTCCATTTAATTTCAGAAATGTCCCCTCAGTCCCCCATTCATCTCCTCTGACATGAAATACAGTGGTTTAATCTCAATTAGGCAGTGCCCCATCAGAGGGCACCTGGTGCACGGCTGGCTGCAGAGCACGGAGATGAACAGGATGATATTTCTGCAAGAAAAGATAGATATGAATTGATCTCAGCTTGTTTGATTTCCATGTTCCTCCTGCAGACTGAGACCGGCTCGTTTTCTGTCACTAAAGCTCTGATCATCTGTAAAATATCAGAGAGATCTTAAACATGTGCACGTTTCAGCCTCGGCACCAGATTAAATGCAAACCGCAGCCAGTAAATCTGTTCATTCTGAACCTCTGCAGCCATGCTTGATCTTTGGGATTCAGCATCTTTCCTGCAACCCAATCTTTGGGAAAACAACATTAGCCCGTGCAAAAGAATTTCAAACCTGTCTGATATGAAGCCAACACCAGGATACTGGATCGTACCTCAGTCCATCCCAGCTGGATATAATAATAGTGCAGAGACTCTGGTCCACTTGGTGGTTCTGGAGCTCTGAACTTATTTACCAACGAAGAAGGAGCAGCACAGAGTGAGGCTCTTCTTTCTCCCAAAATGTTTCCATATTGGTGCATTTTTTTCGTTTTCCTCGAGATTAACTGTGTCTCCTGTCGTCATTAAAAAACGTGAATTTTGTAGTAAACAGACATTATTTCCTCTTCGCTCTCCTAGAATGGGTAGGCGAGGCGTTCTGGAGGCATCCTGCAGGAGAAATCAGCTAAAATATGATAAATGTCCTGATATTTGACCTATTTCAAGTAAAGTCTGAGTTGGAGACATTATATACTGGGTTGCTTTAGCCGTGTGATGCTGTACGCTGCTTTATAATTTTCCATAATTTGTCAAAAAATGGTTTATGCGCTGGACTGGAAACCAACCAAACTCTGCATACCGTGTTGGTAACAAATCTTAAAGAAGAATACAGAGAGCTGGGTGGCAGTTTTAATTGTGCAGTTTATGTTTTGAATTCAGTCATAAATGTATAAAGTTTACGCGCTAATCTAGATGGCTGTAAGGTTCGGTTAAGATCAGGGTTTGGGTTAAAGTAACGACTTTTTTATGCACCTGATGGTCGCAGTTGAAAAGAAGTACGATGATGAAGTTCCCTCTATAGCGGCATTAAAGAGGAGAAAACATGACGCAGTACCCTGCAGGTTTCCTTTCTTCTAGAAAACCTTCTGCATGCTGGTGCACGTTTAGTGTTTGAGTCCGTCTGCAGAAACCTCCGTGTTCGTACTTTAACTCTGGTTTTACTGCGTTTATACTGGAGCTACAGGATGCTGAAAACACCTAATATTCACTCATCTTTAGTCGTGTTTCTATCAAAGATATATCCGCACATTTTGCAGATGCTCGTGAGAAAAGCTTGATGGAAACACCAACATTTGGTCAAAGATTAGAAAATGTGCATCCAAGTTTTGACGCTGGCTTGAGGTGTTTTTGAGTTTCCCAGCTGAATGTAATTCCTGCAGACTTCTCTCCATTTCCTCTCTGTTTGTTGTTGTTTTCTCTCTTCTTCTCCTGTTTCCTGACGGATTATCCTACAGCAGCACGTCACACTGCCCCCTGCTGACCAGAGGACGTTACTGCAGCTTTCTTTATTGATGAAAACTCACTGATTCACAGTTTCTTTAATGCAACATTTTAAAAACTGCTTTGACTTTTTATTGAAACCACTGAATATTTCCCTTCTTTCTAAGCTCTTGTATCTATAAATAGGCTGTTTTGTGAACTCATTGACGAGCCCGCGGGCGCTTTAACCCGTTTAACCGTGGCGCCGGCTCTCTGTGTGACCTGAGAGTCACTGAGTGGATGTGACACTGAATTGATCCTTTGTAAACACTAAATAACTGGATGCTCCGCACCGGAGAGGACGCTGAGGGTTTGTGGATGTGGTGGCGCCTGCAGGCAGGACCAGCTGCTGTTAATTACATCATATTTTTGTCCTGGAAGTGATTGGAATTGGATTTACGGTGGAACAAGGCGCTCCCAGACGAGATAAACTGTATGTGACAGTGATGAATGACGAGCGCCATAGAAAAGCGTATTACAAACTAGCTTATTAACTCGTTCTCATTTCCAATACACTTGTGCTTTTCGTGTCAGCACAGTTTAAAGGCAGCCTCTGTCAGCCGGCGGGTTTGTTGTGGCATTTCGGCGCCCTCGGGGAACGCGACGCCGTTTTGTCAGAATCTCCTTTTAGTTTCTGATGAATTATGCTGTTATTTCCTCCCTGTCGTGGTTTAATTTTATATTTGGCAAACCTGCTCTGCCGTTCATCATCAGGATTTCTTTTCTGTCACTCAAAAGTCTTTTTGCATCAACATTCAGCCGTCACACGCAGGAATCCATCACGGGGCGGGAGGAGTCAGGGCCGCGGCTGCAATCACAGATTTCTGATTGTGCACATGTCGAATACCTGCACGGCCACCTGTGACTGACACCATGCTTCCTCTTTCTCTGTGCACACTGTTTTATTCCTGTGCATCGCTTCACAGCTTTTCTTTTCTCGTCTGCATCCAGGTGGCTGCTCAGACGACGGCAGCAAAATGCTAAATATACTTGGAGACGAACATGCGAACATAGAGTCAGTAATGTGTGTCTGCTGCTCAGCCTTCACTGCTCTTTAAATGCATTCAATTTTAAAAACTGCAACCTCGAGATCTAAATTCCTGCTCGTGTTTTAACAGAAAAACCTGTGATGAAAACGATCTGCGTGCATACAGAACAGCTCAGTTTGCAGCTCTCGTGCACACAGTTTGGGATCTGGAGTGCCTGCAAACCCTCAAACTATGAAATCAGACAGCCCACTCACTGTGATGTGGGCTGCCCAGATTAAAAAAAACAAAACCCTGGGATTTAACAAGCCCTTCAGATCTGGCTCCTCTCCCTGTGTCACATGCAGAGAGTATCTCCACCCACGGCTGCAGCTCAGAGTGGAATAAAGAGCGACAAAGTCCGCGCAGGGAATGAGTTACAGGCACAGGAGATACTAGACTTAGTTAGTTTAATATTTACAGTTTTTGTTGTGTTAGAAAGGCTTTCTGGTTTCAGAAAAACTGACCAATAAGAGCACAGTATCATAGTTTCTCTGTGGTTGAAATCGCAACAAATGCTACAGAGCAAGACTAAAAATGGCGGAAAATAAGATCAGATATTCCTTGTTTTTTAGCGACAACAAGATGAAACTATTACCATGTAAAAGTCGTGTTTCCATCAACGGATTTCTCAATTTGGAGATACTCACCAACATGGAAACACCAACATTTGATCTTAGTTTTTACTCTCACTTGGGGTGTTTTTAAAGCTCTAAAAAGGAGATAAAAACTCTTTTTATGAATAAGTTCTGAAACATATAATCTGCTGTTTATTGATGGAAACTAACTGATTCACATTTTCTTTAATGATTTGACTTTAACAGAAACACGGCTATAGATTAGGAGTCTTTGGAAGCTTCTGGAACATGATAAGATGAGATGATATAAGATATGTAACCCTCGCTAACCGTGAACACTGACACTGACTGATAGACCCACTCAGAAAGTTGGCGTCAATAGTTTCTAAAATGCAACCCCAGAGTTTCTAAATGTCTCAGTTTTAGTGGTGCTGCCGTTCTGTTGAAATGTTGGGAAAGTTGGCAAAAGAGCAAGAAAGTTTTCAAATGAAAACGAACAGTTGGATGTTGCCTGCAGCTGAGGGTTTCAACAGATACAATAACTCCGTAAATCTGAGTTGAAACAAGAACGAAAACAGTTTCTGCTCTTTAGTTAATAAGAGCAGAGTCTGTACATTAAAGATTACAGATTATTATCACTGATATGTGCTGCACAGGGTTTTATTTTGTCTCAAAGCGATGTCTTCTGCAACATTGAATCTCTTTTTCATATGAAAGCGCAGGAGAAAACATGAAGGCTGCAGCTTTTTATTTTTAGCCAGAAACCAGACGTGTCAGATTGGATCAGCTGTAACCAATTAACATTTAAAATGATGGTGTGGTTAATGTGGCTGCAGCTGGTGTCTGAGCTGTCACTCTGTCACACCAGTGCAGTTCATTTAATTTCAGCATTTTAATGAAGTTAGCTTAATATCTGGTATATCTCACCACCAATCCAGGCTTCTTGGAGTTAAAATCTGTTTGTTTTTTGTGCAAACTGCTCCCGTCTGCAGGGGGCGCTGCAGCCGCTGACCCGGTTTAAAAGCAGTGTTTCAGTAAAGAATGGTGTTATTGTTATTCACTTGGCCTTCTCTCTGAATAATTAACGACCAAATTGTTCCGTTTCATCGCGACACGGGGAGGCGAGCGCTGCCCGGTTGCCCGTTTTCATGCAGAATTGATGGTTTCTGTTTAACAACTCATAATTTACGATGCATTAGACTTTACGAGCGCCCGGCTACACTGTAATTACTTATAGGAGGAGGCTGTCGAGTTTTATAAGGGCGGCTGCAGGATCTCTGTGATTCTTCCTCCTCTGAG
>CAFUXE010001960.1:249216-269590 GCA_903364295.1 Serranus cabrilla | reverse complement strand
CCCCCCCCCACCATCCGCCCCCCCGCCCTCCTTATGTTGCTGTCGTCTCACTCAAGTTTATCATCAGCTGCTCCCCGTAGATGGCTTATTGCCTTTTCCACCCTCATCTGTCCGCCTGGCTGAAAAGGCCTCCCAGGAAGAGATTAGCAATCCAATAACTCGTGGAGCATCCACCTCAGCAGCAGGTGCTCCCAGGAGTGAATGCTGATGAGAACAGCCGGGCTCCGTAATAACAGGCCGGGCAGCAACTTACTGCAGCTTGCATTGGCGCTCTGTGCGTTTTTCCATAAGATCCAGAGGAATCCTGCAGGAAGTGTGATTATGTGCAACATTGGAAGGAATTTTCCATAGTTTTCTCTCTTTTTATTCGAGAAATCTATTAAAATGATCATGTTTGATCTCTACTAAACAAAGATTTGTATTCATAATAGTCATTTTTTGCCTTTAACAGACACTCCTTCTTGTGGTTTGGATGTTGCACTTGTTTGCATCCCAAGTTTGATTGATTGTATCTGAAAACGTCTTTACCCGATGGGACTAAAGGAGGAGCATGCACAGAGAACTTTGTGGCTAATTCACGTTTTTCCGTGCTGTGAATCGATTCCAAATCCAAACCTGGGATGGAAAATTTGCAGCTGCTTCTGTTCAAGATGCTCGTGTATTTATCAAATAGATCAACATATGTGTCAATATAGCAGATTTCATGCTGTTCTGTAGGTTTTTCTGCACTATCCAGAGGAATCCTGCAGAACTATGATTAATGATATTGGAGGAATTCTCCATTTTTATCGAGGAATATTTTTAAATGATCGCGGTTTGATCTCTCTGCAGAACAACAATACTTAACTCAGAATGTATTTTTCTCCATATTACACCTCCGTACAGTTTGGATGTTGCACTTGTTTGACTTTGGAAAAAGGTCACTGACTGTAGCTGAAAATGTCTTTGGATAAAAGACGATTGATGGAGCGTGCACAACAAACTTTCTGTGCAACATTTTCATGCAATAAAAAGATAGATGGGAGCATTTTACTTTCCTTTTTCCAAACTAAAACCCTGTAGGATATTCTCAGAATGATGATCTGCAGCGTTTAATTACTGCACACTGAGGCTGGCATGTGATGATGTCCACGGTGAAACGCCACCGCGGCGCTATCATTTTAATTGATCGGACTGTGATGATGTGTGTGAATTCACAGCTGATGTTAATGAATGGATCTTCAGGCGTCTCGCTCCCCGTGCGCTCGTCGTGTCTTTATGGATCCGAGCAGACTGCAGCTCAGCGGTCAGCAGCATCCGTCTAACCCGACTTAATACCAACCACTTCCATCATAATGCGAATTAATATGTGATAATGAGGCTAATTAAATGTTCAGCTCATGCCACCCGGCCGGCAGTAGAATATCTCACATGTGAATCTTTTGATTGCTCCACAGAATAATGAGTGTTTTAAGAAAAGATTAATAATCTCCTTCTCATTGTTGAGGAGCTGTTGGGAACAACAGCCGTGTTTCCATCAAACTTTGAAGCGAAATTCAAGAAAGAAACAGTGAATCAGTGAGCTTCCATCAATAAACTGCGCTGCAGTAACATCCTCTGGTCAGCAGGGGGCAGTGTGATGTGCTGCTGTAGGCTAATCCGTCAGGAAACAGGAGAAGAAGAAGAGAGAAAACAACAACAAACAGAGGAAATGGAGAGAAGCCTGCAGGAATTAGATTCAACTTCTAATAATTCTTCATGTCAGAGGAAACAGCTGATCAGCTAAAAGTTTCCATCTCCTGTTTCGAGCATAAAAACGAGTGTTTGCATCAAGTTTTTCTCATGAAAATCTTTAAAATATGCTGAGAAATGTGCTGATAAAAAACGATTATATACGACAAAAAATGTTGTTTTCAATACGTTAAAATGGATAAAGACATCCGTTAGATTATTTCATAAAAATATCCACGAGTCTCTGGACTGTTTCAGGAAAGCGTCTCTCGTTAATTCAGAAAAAGTTTCCATTTCCTGTTTAGTGCATGAACTATTTTTATAAAAAGACAAAAACACCACAAGTTAGGGTGAAAATGTGGGTGTTTGCATCAAATTTTTCTCACGAGTCTTCAGGAATTAGATTCAGCTGGAAACTCAAAAACACCTCAAGCGAGCAGAGAAACTTGTATGCACATTTTCAAAAGTTTTATCATATTTTGGCGTTTCCATGAAGCTTTCCTCATGAGAAAAATGCTCAGAGAAATTCACTGATGGACATGTGAATTTGCCTTTTGACACAAAAACAATGTGCAGATAACTCTCGGCTTCTGCTCATTTAGTCGCAGAGTTTTCAGGAGTCAGGATAAAGTCACAGTACTCAAGTCACAGTACAGTAATATTGAAAAATGAAACGTGTAGCAAAGTGATTTATTCCCTTTTTAACCGAAAGTAAACCTCTCTTTTACCGATATTAAAACAAATCCATTTAGTCTGTTCATCTCACGTCGACTGTGAAATATCTGCAGTATATTAAATGAAAATATACCAAATACTTTCCTCTTTTTTTCGCAAACGTTTAATCAGTACAAGGCCCAAAATCTTCCCATCAGTTAAACACCTTTGACCACAATATCCGTCCTCCTGCAGCTGAACCTCCGACTCTTCAGGATTGAATGTTTACTTTCCTCTTCTCTTCCTTTTTAAACCCCAGAGGATAAAGAAGTGTGTGTTTTCTTTCACTGCACAGCTCATTTTATGCAAATGACCCTTTTTACACCCTTTTTTATTTTATTGACTTCCTTTTTATGATTTGAACTTTTACATCCTTTTCGGTTCTTTGTGGCTTGTTTATCTTTCCGTTCCTCGCGCTGCGGCTCCGTCGTGAGCCGTCACCTGCGGTTTTATGGAGCTGTACAACACTTTTACTGTGCTGCTGTGTTGCTCATTATAACAGCCCACGGGTAAATGGTAAAACACTCGGCTCTGATTTTAAAAAGTACCTGTCTGGGGAAGAGGCCAGGTGATGCACTGTGGACTCATGCATGATTAACTTTAAACAGCGGTTTATCATGCATGAGAATAAAGAATACGTCAATAACATAAAGCATGTCAGTGAAGTGATGCATGCAGAGAAAGTCCTGTGATATGAGCACACAGAGCATCTGTCTGCAGCTCCACCTGCTCCTTATATCTGCACAGAAACAAACGGGGGGAGTGTATTTTCTTTTTATGAGCAGCACAAAAGGACTTAAACACCCCATAGTGTAACTGCAAGTCATCCCCCTCGTCCATAAATCCCCTCCGGCGCTCCGCTGCAGGCTGAATTTACGCGCTCTGCTCGTGTTATCTGTAGTTTGTGTTTTCTTCAATTTCACGGAGGCTTGTGTTTGATGATAAAGAGTCAGTCAGAGTCAGTTCCTCACGGCCAGCCCAACATGATAGGCCACTCTGCTGCTGAATCACTGCAGACGGAGGCTGCCGGCTCCTCATTAAAGAGGGCGTTTGGTGCATGAACTCACTCCTCTCTCCGATAAACTGCTCGGACACAAGCCGCCTACTTCTGCCAATGAAGGATATTTAATATGCAATTTAATTTATCATTTCTGCAGCCAAGAGCAGCACTATCGCTGGCAGGAGAAATATATTTATTGTTATTTGTGCTCTGTGTTATCGTTTGTTTCCAAGGCAAGTATTATATTTTTTACTCCTCTACTTTTAGCTGACAGCTTAAGTTACTTTACAGGTCGAGATTTAACTTAAAAACATGATCAATTTAAACTGATTTATTAAATTAAACCTTATAACAGTACATTAAGCAGTTAAAATGAGCCCTATTAAAATCTAATAACATATTTAAAATACATAAAACAATCTGCATAACGAGTACTTTTATTTTTGATACTTTAAGTACATTTTGGCTGCAGTGACTCTTATAAAAAGTGTTAAAGATGTTTTTTTTAGCCAAATTCCAGCTGAAAACCTGCAACAATGTTTTGATATTCCTATGAGTTAGATCGCACATTCTTTTTACTTTTAAAGCTTTATGCATCTGTAGAAAAGCAGCCAAGCGGTCGCTGTCCGTGGTGCTGAAACAGAGCAGAGGACTGAGCAGCCACACAGCAGCAGTGCTGGACTGTTTCTGCAGAGAGGACGGAGTCCGGTGCATGTCAGGACACTGAAACATGGTGTTTATCTTCTTTTGGCTCATGCAAAGGGAAAAGCTGCTCATAATAGTGAGGACAAGCCAGATTTCAGCACTTTTTTTTTGCAAATTCCATAATATTCTTCATTTCACACGTGTGAAACGTCTCTCCGCAGTCAGTCTGTCATCTTTGGTTTCACGCTGACTGCAGGGGGTCAGCTGGGATTATTTTTAGTCATAGAAACATGAAAATGACACCTTTTTTCCAAACAAGATTGGCAGCCACACTTAATTGAAGTAGATGTCCTCCTTATCTTCCTCCCAGTCACCTGTCGTCAGCAGCTGAGAGGAGCTGCAGATTCATTCAAAGTATCTATTTTTGATAAGTGTTTGCCGTCTAAATATCTGAGCCGCTGAGCGGCAGAGAGAGATAAAGAGAGCCGTGATAAAAGGCTGTCTCCTCTCTGCTGCTGGAGGTTTGCCATCTGCAGCGAGGCTGCTGAGCGGAGGCGCAGGTGCAATAAAGGATCTTCACTAATTGAGTGAAGTACAGGAGCCCAGCAGGGGCGGCCAGGTGCTGGGATACTGGCCGGGGTGAGCCCAGGTCCACAGAAACCAGGAGCACCCTCCCTCCTCTGTGCTCCTGTGATCCGTCCCAGACAGCCGAGCAGTCAGCTGGCACTGAGCAGCCTGCAGGACGAGGAACAAATGAAAACTGAATCACCAGGCTGGGAGATTAATGCAGAAAATGAAAAGGGATGGATGGGGCCGTGCAGATACAGGTGTCGGGGGAGCGGGAGACGGATGCCAGGTCTCAGACGTTGGCACCCAGAGGTGCCTCGTGTTCCAGCAAATTATAGGCCGATGTCATAATAAAAGGCTGCTGAAAAGTAGCGTGATATTAATTGCGACAGGCGTCTCCTCCTCCTTCATCTGCAGCCTTTCACTGCACGTCTCCCAACAACGAGATCCATCAGGAGTTCACTTTTCATTTCCACGAGCCGTTTTAACGTCCATGAAGATCTGCTAAAGCTAAAAAGTTTATTGTGTTCTCTTCTTTTTGACTGAAGACTCTGCTCTTTTAAGTCTCCTTTTACTGGATTTAACATCGTCATTTTCTATTTGATGTCAGGAATCAACAAAAAATCCTGTCACAGTTGCAGAAATCGTGGTTATTCAGGCCATCAGGATCTATTCTGTTCTGAATATCAGCTTATTAATATTACTTTCGTTTAAAACTGGAGATGCAGATTTGCACAAGTTGCAACACACAAAAAATAATAAAATAATAGGTTTAAATATATTTTCTCTTCAAACAGTCCTTTCCATTCAGAAGGTATAAAAACCTTTAAAGGCAGTTTTCTCAAAATGAGTTTTTCTCATAAATCTCAACTTCAGCTCCACTTACAGACACAAACTGACCAGTTTTATTCCTAAATATATTCATCATTCAGACCCTGATTTATACAAAAAAATTTTCCTGATTTTCCTCTCCAAAAAACTTGTTTTCAGCATAGCATAGCAAATTTCAGCATATTTAACGCCTCATTTGCAGATGTAAACACATTTTCAGAAAACCTATAATGCAAAAAAATATTGTCTTAACGAAAATAAACTGGAGAAGTTTCACGATGATATTTATATTTTAAAAAATCCTACCTACAGTCGGAAACTTTTATTTACAGACGTATAACATGTTTCAGCACCACGGACAGCGACAGTTTTTCTGACAGATGCATAAAGCTTTAAAAATAAAAAGGATCTAACTAATAGGATTATCACAAAATTTCAGGGAATTTTTGCAATAATGATATGACCAAATACTGAAAATATATAGAAAATATAATTTTTTAAAATTATTTTTGAGTTAGTATAAATAAGCTGCTAAATAATGTTTTTTTTTTTTAGAAAATACTCAAATGCAAAAAAAATACTGCAAATGTCTTCTTATACTTCTACTCTCCTACATATTAAAGCTAAATATTGTGCTTTTCACACTACATTCAGCTGACAGCTTCAGTTACTTTACAGGTCGAGATTTAACATAAAAACATGATTTTTATACGTCATTTTTATAAATTAAACCAAGTTAAAGTATAATAAGTAGTTAAAATGAGCTCATAAATGCATCCAAATTAATTATCCAACAATATATAAAACAATCTGCATAACAAGTACTTTTACTTTTGATACTTTGAGTAAATTTTGCATCTATTTATCATAAAAGTTGCTCCTGATTTAGCTTTTAGTTTGTGATTTCTGTGCTCAGCCGTCTTTGTTTCCTGGGATCTGATGTTAAATGTCACAGGTGAGACTTTGAGCTCATGCAGGTGTAACTTTTCCTCCTGATCGATACATTTTCTGCCTCCACGAGCCCAGAGCGCCTTTTAAAATGTCAGTAACGCCGTGCCTGAAGGGAGGGATTAGGGGCTTTTTCCTGCAGCAAATTAAAGAGCGATATTCCAACGTGCATCCCGAACTTCTCATCCCTCCGCACCGATCTTGGTGAGACTCCGACATGAATGAGCGATGCTTTCAGGAGCTTTTGAGCGGCGCGGCGGCCCCTCTGTGTGCTCCTGGATTATAGATTGGGCCTTTAATAATCAATGACAGCGTGGTTGTCGGAGCAGATTAGTGGCCTAATCTCCAGCTCTGCCTTTATAATACTCTGTACACTGTAACTCTCAGAAGCAATAAAAAGCTCCGGCTTAATGCGGCTGCAGCTAATGTTTGTCTCCATATTGGTTTCCATAGAGAAGTTCACTCCTCGCCCGCCTGCTTTGAGGATTTAATTTGAGGTTATTTTGGAAGCGACATTTTCCGAGGAACTTGACATTTTGATCAAATTGATAAAAACAGATTATCTGACAGTGGATTTCTAAATAATGCTGCCGTCCCCAGACAAACTGAATGCAAACAGCATCTTTTGGTCGCCATGTGTTGAGCAATTCCCTCCTCATCTACATTTCCCGTGTTTACTGAGGTGTGAGACACCGGCATGCAAACGCCATTATTCTCCCTCTCTGGCGGATTTCCCAGCTCTGTCGGCTAATAGAGGTGAGCCGGCAACAACCCCGCTGGAAGCCGAGCCGCGCTCTGTGTGCAACAAGTGTAACGTGGTAATTATGAGGAACGGACAGCAATCAAGCCCGGACATAAATCTTCACAGTTTATTTATAGGGAGCTGCTGGGAACGGCTGCTTCCTGTGAGAGGATTTACACACAGAAAGAGTCTTTTTGGGGGAAAGATGAAGCCCTCGTCGGCTCAATCAAAAGAAGCACTTCAGGAGATAAAGTTTGCACTCAGAGAGTCAACACTGTCACAAAATAAAGCTGATTCATATCATCCCTCTCCTTTTAAAGGCCAGGTCCATTATTCTCTGCTTTCTGTGGCTTCCCTGAAGAGTTTCTTGTGTATTCAAAACCAAATATTCACATTTCGGTCCATGTGTGTGTGTTTTAGGGTAAAATAGTCTTTTGTCAAGCTCTTCCACAAACAGGACGGAGCTTTCTGGGCGATGACGTAGCTTCATTTGTATCCTTAGTAAAGTCACAATAACACAAACAGATCGGGGCACTCCTGCCTGGTAAAATTAGTGTTTTTGTCAATGGAGTTTGGTGTCTTTTAAGAGAAAAATGACACATGAATGTCCAAAGAACCCCCACAAAAATGACCAAAACGAGAAAAATGACCAAAAAAAACACACAAAAAATCACAAAAACATGACGAAAAACTTATATAAAATTAGATTGTTAGAATGGTGTCCCATGTAGAAACCAAAGTTAACCTTGAAACCACATAAAATGACACAAAAAGACACAAAAATGACCAAAAAAGACTAAAATTGCCATATAAACGCCCTTCACTGATCAGCAGAGCAGTGTTGGTGTCCATGTGTCTCTTAACTTCCTGCTTCACATTTTTACTAAACAATGTCACTTCCTGTAGTCACGTCGTCATGGTAACTACATCACTTCCAGCATTTACATAATTTATTTCCTGTTTAAACAAAGAACCAGGAAGTGTTTGAACCTCAGAGAAGAAGAAACTCAACCAAACTGCAGACGTTTTGTCTGAGTTTGCATCAATAAAGTGCGCTGCAGTAACGTCCTTTGGTCAGCAGGGGGCAGTGTGATGTGCTGCTGTAGGCTAATCCGTCAGGAAACAGGAGAAGAAGAAGAGAAAACAACTTATAATTGTTCTTTTCAAGACAAAAATCATGTTTTTCATGAGAATCTTCAAAATATCTCGTTTGTTGTCTGTAATTTCACTTAAAACTGCTAATTTTGCACTTAATTTCTTAATTAAATCAGAAAAACGTCCTTAGTTTCTGCACATCTTTAACAGTGTGTGCATCTTCTTCCAGCGTCCATAAAAACATTCCCAGTGCTCCCAGCTGCTGTGTTGTCTGAGTGTAACTTCCCGGTCAGACTGAGAGGATTATTGACTTTGAGGATCAGATGTGATGATGTTTCAGTGTGTGGGAGCGTTGTGTTTCCAGGTGAAGTGGCGGCGCGGGCCGGGCCTCGGGAGGATCGCCTGTTTGTTTTTCCTCGGTTGTGTAAGAGCAGCGCAGCCTAAATCCTGTTGTGTCACAAGCATTTTGCATAACTCACACTTTGTGCAAACCCTCTCTGCAGCAGAGGGAAACAAACTGATCCCGGGTCAGTTCTGCTGCGTGCATGTTGAAGGACGGATCGGGAAGCTTCAGCCCCCTCTTCCTCTGTGCAGGATCAAAAAATAGCACAATCACGCTGCACACGAGCCTGAAATGAAATCCATTTTTGGTAATCTAATGAAATTCGAGTGTCCCATCACCACAACTCTCATCCCAATTAGCAAGGAAAAACTGTGAACACATGGGTAGGAAATGATTAAAAGAGCAGTGGGGAAGTGGAAATGACACTCTGTCCCTTTGAGGAGTGAATGTCACTGGAACTTTGTTAGCAAAGGTTAACGCCGTCATTAGGATTCCGCCGCAGCGCGGCTAATTTATTCCCAAAGTGGCGTCTTCATTTATGGATCCGTTCCATATTTAGGGTGCGAGATTTCCATCCTGGAATGTCATTTAGAGCCTCGGCGTGTCTAATGCGAGACACTTAGCTGGGTGTCTTTGTCTCCGGCTCACAGGTCAGAGATTAGATTCACCTGCTGTCACTCGCAGCCAGGAATTAAATCCATATCAGCTGAATAAAACATGCAGAGAGTCGCGCCGGCCTTGACAACAGCTAGCTCTTCATTTTCTGTCTCCTCGAGTAAAACGCAGCAACAACAACACTTGTCAGCGTGATGCTCTTCTCGGAGAATGCAGAAGGCGTTTGGCGGCGCGGCGTCTCTCCCTCTGATTAATGGCTGGAGGTGGAGGACCCATGTTGGGGCTTTGATGAGGCAATTTGTACAGTTCTGCAGGAAAACAATGGCAGTTCATTTTATTGCAATGCGTCTCCGGGGAAACATCAGCACGCTGCGCCGCCGTACAGTGAGGAGAGAAGCCCAATAATAAATCAAAAGATGGCGGTGTGGTGGGGGGGGCGGGGCTACAGCTCACTCTTTAATGGCCCTGTGCTGTGAGAGTCTGAAGGTTGTTGTGTTCAGTTATATGACTGCAGAGCTGCAGCCTGTTAGCGCCACATACGTCCCCGCGGCTCTGATCATTCAGCCATTGTGTTGCAGACTTCACATTTCCAGGAAGTGAAAGCTGCAGTTCCAGCCGTGCAGGCATCAATAATGGAAAGTTATCAATGAAACAACAATTACGCGGAGTCCCAGTTAGCCCGAGAACAAACGTTTTACACTCATTTCATTCATTCTGCTGATTTTTCTGCACACTGTGCGTTCATGTGCAGCTGTCAGAAGTCTCAGGGAATAATCTTGGGAATAGGGGACGTCTTTGTGCAGGAAATTGACTGCTTGGTGGGAATCTGTACACTCGAAATAATTCTGACTGTCCTGTTGCTTAATTCTTCAATCTCTGTTCGAAGCTTTTAGTATAAAACTCGCCCCTGTTAGGAGTGAAACTTGGACCGAAACAGCCTCAAAACAACACGAATCCAAGCAAAACTCAAAAGAAAAGTGCCACAAATCCATACAGACCTGTAGCTGAATTCTTACTTTAGCTGCAAACTCCGGCATGAAAAGTGTCTTAAACTTGCATTCTTTCTAACGGCCAGCAGGGGGCGACTCCACCAGATTATCAAGAAGTCTGACAAATTTTACGTAATACATGAGGTCCAAAGAAAGACTTTTCCTCACAGATTTACATAAGTAAATAAATTGCTGGAAACATATCGTTTTTCTGTTAAGTGACATAAATTTTCCAGTTCGGACACTTAAACAGCCCTTATTTAGATAGTTATTCTGTAAAAGTCGACCCCAGAGGTGTGGAGCAGCTTTGGTTTAGTCGGAGATTAACTGTTGTAAACATCAAACTTTTATATGTTTTGTCTAAAATGTTTTAAATAAAACGTTAAGAAATTAACTGCGAATAAAGTTGGATACAGCTGCAAGTTCTCCAATAAATAAAAAAATGCTCACATAAATGAAACAGAATGTAAATACCTGCAGGCAGCTTGTTCGCCTGCTCTTTATTTTATTTTTGGGTTGTTGGGAAACATTTTCACTAATAGTTGCATCAAAAAGAAGTAAACAAATGTTACTGTTCCCTGGGAACGTCCGGAGCAGCTTCTCCGGTCGTTCCCGCCCACATTCATCCAGGTGCTTCCTTTAATCGCTCACTTACTGTCATTACTGTCGTCGTTATCGAGCTGGTTAATGGGAGCGAGGGGAGACTTGGTGTGCCTTTCTGAGCGGGACACATTTGTCCGAGCTGAGGCGGCCAGTGATTAGGGAATTAACTCCACGGTGCAGCGAGCAGGTCGGATTCAAGGCCTCTGATTGGAGGAACGTCAGATATTAGCTCCTGCAGGATGATGAGGATGATGTTGTATTTTATTATAAATCTGCTGAGGTGTAATGCTAATGATCATGTTGTAGCTGCTGTGCTGAGTCTGCACACTGTCAGTTTGTCCAATGCACATTTAGTGAAAGCACTGATGCTGATGTTCCCGTGTGAACACGTGCAGCAGCAGCGTTCAGGTTATTACTGTATGAACGCAGGATGTCTGCAGCTCCGAGCCGAGCGGGTCCACCTGATTAACTCCGTGCTGTTTTCCATTTGTGTAAGCCCTCCAGAAGTCAGCAGCCCGGCTCAACCTGGTCAGCGCTAATTATAGACACGGAGCACAAAGGGAGAGAGTCACCTGTGCACACAGGTGTTGAAACAAGGAGAGAACACACCTGACAGCCTGTTAGTCCTTAAATAAGAACAGAATACCAGATTTTTTGCTGTTTTTTTCTTTTTTTAAGTTTGTAGCAGGTTTGATTTTAAGATATCACCTGAAACTGCAGGATGTCAGGAATCCGTGCACGCTGATCTATGATGATAACAGGCAGTTTAAGGCAAAAAACTTCTCATGCATTATTTTCGTTTATTGCACACAAGTATTTCTGCAGAATCTGTCGCTGCAGCTCAAAAGAATCTTCATGTTTCAGCTTTTAGATGATGTCCACCGCTTCTCTTGTTTAAATCCTTGTTTCAGATAATTATAAAAATGATAAATAGCTAAATAAATACCAGTACTGTTTGTTCAATATTTAAAGATCAATTGTTAAATTATAAAAGAAATTCAACTTGCATTTTTCTTTTTTTATTATTTATTCAAATATTATTGTTTTTCCATCACAAGCAGGAAAAACCTTTAATTTAATGCTGAACTCGTCACTGTTAGACTGATGAAACTCCGTCTCTAAAACCTTAAAATAAGACGGTGTGAATGTGCCGACCAAACAGAAATCCATCCTGCAGCGCGCTCAGACATCCGTCTACAGTTTTTTTCCGAAGCCATATCAGAGATGAGGCAGCAGAGTGTCTCTGAAAGCCTGATAATCATGTGTAATGCACAGCACAGACTCTCTGTGAGTCATTTAGTTGTTATTCAGAGTCAGGCTGCTCCGCAGCAGCTTGTGGCTGCATTAAAAATCCAAAAACAACAATGTACTCTTTGGTCCAGAATCCTGCACAAAGGACGACAAATTGAGAGTGTTGAAATGTTATTTCTCAGCGCTGAGCTGAATCAGGAGCAGGATGATGACTTGGAGTCGGAGCGCTGAATACTGAGAGACCCTGTGAGGGAAAATATTCTGCTTTGCACACCACTCATCCTCTCCAGCGCTCCATGCATAAATGAATACAGATCGCTGGGTGAAATCACAACTGATAAGAAGTAGCTTGGCACAAGATGTTGCAGCTAATCAGTCCCCTCAGCCAGCGTCCAACCGCACACACACACACACACACACTCCTAAACAGTCCCTCTTCCCATTCAGCAGCAGTGGAAACACGCTCCGCAGCTTATTACGGAATATTGTTTTGCATATTGACAACTTTGGCTTTGTACGACTCTCTGCAGGCACGTCTTCATTAAATCTCTTATTCCCAGAATGAACTCGCTCAGCTGCAGGTTTGTTTTTCTGTTTTTCCACCAGGATCCAATCAGCTGCAGCAGTTTGAGCCGGGAATAAATGGGAAGCATTTGATCCTGTCATAGGGTTTATTTCCTGCTGAGTGAATTAAAATGAAGCATGCATGCAGCATCACGTGTGCAGGAAGTAAAGCTCCTGTTGGAATCTGATTCCAGCTGAAAGTGTAAAATTACGTCTGCATGACGTTCCCGTCCTAATTGGACCTGCAGAGTGCTGACACGCTGGAATGTGATCCGTGAAGAAAAGTTTCTACCTGAGTCCGTCTCCTGTCAGCGCATGTGACCTGCGGAAAAACCTGCTGCTCGGAAAACTTTCTGTTGGAGGTGTTGGATTTTAATAGCAGAGCTCCTGCAGGAATAAACTGCAGGACTTGTTTCCTGTTAATGTATAAAAGTCGGTTTAAAAATGTGATTTCAGGCGTCACGCTCGGGGAGGAAAGGTGTTCTCCGGAGTCACAGCAGCTTTAATTCCACTCGGCTGGGAGATCCGGTTAATTTGTAGATTTTATACTTTTCTTTCATACACTGAAACTCTCTCACACATGATGCTTTAACTGTTTCATTATGCAAACTGGCATTTTAGTTTCATACATTTCAGTCTTTCTGAGTTAACACCAGTGTTATCCATTTAAAATGCATGTTTTCTTCTAAATGATCATTAATTTACGCTTTCATCAGGAGAAATAATCCGTTCTGAGCTTAAAACTGATATTTCATTAACATCATTTTATGTCTCGTTTAAATTCGGCCAAAAATAAACTGTTTGCATGAACTAGTTGCTGTAAAAAACATAAAATTCTGCACTTTTCTGCACATGTAGGAAGTTGTGAATGAACGTGACAAGAAATCATAATATTTTTCAGTTAGGTTGTAATTAAAATCCGACAGATTTTAGAGCGATTAAATTCACAGATTACCGGCTGAATAATGAACTTTTGACCTTTTCTGCATGAATTTTGCAGCGATTTTCCTCTGCAAAGGTACAAGGAAAGGGGCTTCCTTCATTAAATAACTTTATTTTTTAAATATTTAATATTATTTTATTTTATTAGAAATTATATCAACCAATTCTAGAAATAAAATCTGAGAAAATTATAAAAAATAATACAAAATAAAAAAAAATAGAAATATAATATGAATAATAAATAGCTAAATAAATACCAGTACTGTTTGTTCAATGTCATTCAATTGCTGAATATTTAAATAAAGTATAAATAAAAGTAAAATAAATATAATTTCTTAATCATCAACTTCTTTATTATTCTGTTTCCGTCACATTGCGGACTGGAAAGTTGCAGGAAAACACAAAGCGACAAGAGTAAAACATAAACAAACTGTTACTGTTAGACTAAACTGCGTCTGTTGTTTGTTGTCTGTGAGACGGTGAAGCGCTGTGAACGTGCGCGCTCGCTGGATAAATAATGTTGAGATAGAATCAGTAAGCAGCTAAAGTTTGATCAACATCTTAAGGATAATCCCAGCGGTGAAAAGTGAAGAAACAGCCTCCTAACAGAATACTTAATTAAAACTAAACCAAATAATATCAAGCACATGGAGTTAGATATGTTAATGTCGACCTTTAAGAGCTGTGAGGAAGATTCTAAATAATATATTATTATCTGCTTCACGGTTTGGATGTAAAGAAACAAAAGAAGCTAAATCATTCACTAAACCAACGTCCCGCTCTTTGTGTGACTCTGTGGGATCGATGCTCCGGCTGGAACGTTCCACATGTTCTGACATCACGGCGTTCCTGTTGCCATAGCAGCCTCTCCACTCTCCATTCCTATTATCTTTCCCTTTCTCTTTGTTCTCTGAGAGTCACTCGACCTCATTGACTCACCAATTGTTTTGCCCTGATACTGCTACTAATAATAATGTTATTAAAGTAATGAAGGTACTTTTCCGTGTTTGGAGCCTGCAGAGGGTTCAGTTTTCAGGCGACATTAAAGAATATGGTATCATATGAAACTGGAAGGCCGTCTCGTCCAAAATGAGGCTAAAACTGGGAGCAGAAAAACTGACATTTTTGTTATTTTTGCCTTTTGTATTTTAATATTTCTGCACACTGCGGTCCCTAAACTGCTGCAGTTTCTGCTGACAATCACTTCCACAAATAAGCACCATATTTTGAAGGCTTCTGACGATTTGCTCAACAATTGTTTTGTCCTGATAATAATGTTATTATTGAAGAAATAAAAACACTTTTCAGTGTTTTCGAGCCTCAGAGGGTTCACATTCAGGACACATTGAAGTATTGTTATTTTAGCCTTTTTTATTATATTTCTACAGTTTCAGCTGCCAGTCAGTTCGACAGATAACCACCATGTTACGAAGGATTCAGACGGTTTGCACATCGATGGTTTTGTCCTAATCCAACTAAGGATATTATTATTATAGTAATAAATATACTTTTCTGTGTTTCGAGCCTCAGAGGGTTCAGTTTTCAGGCGACATTAAAGATTCTGGTATCATATGAAACTGGAAGTCTGTCTCGTCGAGAACAAGGCAAAATTTTGCTCAAAGTTCGGCTAAAATTGGGTGCGAAAAAATTCATTTTGGTTCATTTGAGCTGCAGTATATTTGGTATTTGTGCGCACTGGGTTCCCAAACAGCCTGTGAGCTGCAGGAATCAGGTCTGACGGGAAAACCAATCAACAAATCTATAATTCAGCAGTTTTTAACACATTTTTGCTGGAATGCATGTTTGGATATCATGTCGGGAAGTTTGAACTCGAAATAACGCTGCTAAGTTTTTGGTTTTTGCAAGAAGAATGTTGCTTCACATGCACGTCGAGTCCATGCTGTTAATGGCAGTTTAAGGCAGTTTTTCTCATGAGTCTTTGTGCATCCTGACATCCCCAAACAGTCTGAGCTTTCCATCCAATGCAACTCTGCAGAAATGTTTTTGATACCAAATGCCTGGAAACAACAAGATCTCAGTGTCTTAATGTGGGATTTTGGAGCATTTCTATCAATTGGCATGTAAAAAGAAATGTGCAGAATTGGGCACCAAATCTGTGTAACAAAAGGTTTCAACCTCAAAAGTGCTGCAACAGTTTGTGAGAGCGAACTGAGCTCAGACTGGAGACCTGGAGCTTCAGAGGATGGATGGTTTCTGCTACATTTATTGAAAATAAGAAGCAGTTTACAGTCATCCAAACATGCAGCTCCTGCAGAAAGTAAGCATGCATGTTCCTCCTGATATTTTTGATCATTTTCATGCATTCCCAAGTAAACAAAAGGTAAAAATGTAGCAATAAATCTGCATTTATTCAACTCCAACATTTGAATAACAAGCACCCAATATTTATGCATATTAAGCTTTCAGATGATGTTTGTATCTCCGATTGTTTAATCTTCTGTCCGCCTGTAAACTGTCAAAGATTCAGAGCAAGAAGTTACTTTTTCTGTTGTGACTTGAGTCTAAACTGTCCGTCAGAGCTCAGAGTATTGAAGCCCGGCCCGGTGTCACTGTGGGACGTGTTTTTAAAAGCTGCTGCACAGAAAGAAAAAATGTGCTCTGCCTTCCCGTACGGATGTAGATCAGAATCCGTCCCGGATGATTTGTCCTGATCAAACGGCGCCGAGTGACAGCACAAAGTGCAGAGGAGGAGACGCGCTGACACACTTTCATTCATTCACAGCCTGATTAGCTGCTCCGCGTGCATCAAACCAGCTCCAGACAGACGATACAGAGACATCAGGAGAGAGGGAGTCATTGACGCTCCGAGTGTGTGTGTGTGTGTGTGTGTGTTATCTGGCCTCCATCTGCGCCCCGCCCCCTCTCCAGCCCCTCAGCAGCCATCAGTCTCATGAACACATGTTTGGTTTTCATCACAGCTAAAGCATCAGCCACCTGGAGGGAAAAGCCCGGGCGGCGTTCCGACATGATGTTTGCAGCTGACAGCTTCAGGATAATCACTTCACGACTCCCGTGAAATTTCCTAATAAGCTGTTCGTCAATCCGGCTTTACCTGAGCGAGGTCTGAGAACTCTCGGATTTCTTCCTCTCTTCCTCCTGCTCATCCCGCTCACTGATTTGACAGCTGTTGTTCTTAATTTCCTCCCTGGCTATTTCACCGGGATCCATCTGCTGCTGAGCGCGGTGAGCAGCGTGTCAGATGCCTGCACACACAAATCAAATACTAGAAACACACCTGGGAAAAAGTCGTGTTTTTCCAGCTTCCACACAGTGTGCACGTGCATCTGTTTGCACACTGTACGGTCATTCCTGCAGCTCGACATTCCTCATTTGGACGTGAGCGGAATCACGGATAAAACCCCTTTTTATTAAGTGGAAGCATCTTTTAAAATAAATAAACCCTGCAGCTGTGAAATTCCATCAAATGTTTCCGTTATACAGCTCGGACATTCCCAATCAGCGTTCCCAAGTTTTTATATTAATGTTCTGATATAATATGTCTGCATTATAATGATTGTGTGAAGCCACGGAGGTTACGTAAAAAAACCAAGTTGTTTGATGTAGATTTCACTCCGGATGTGAACTCGTTCTCCTGGTGAAATTTTGTTGAACCGCAAAACAAAACCAGTTTGTCCTGTTGCACCTTTTGGACAGAATTCCTCTTCTTTTGGAATTAAAACGTACCTTAAACATTGTTTACCTCCTGCAACTGAAAACCTTCAGTCTGTGCTCCAAATGTAGCTATAAATACAAAAAAAATACTATTTCTGTTTCGCTCAACCTGATCACACAAAATTATGGGAATTGACCACAACTTCCTAACACAGAATTCCCCCACTGAAGTGATGGAAGTTTCAGTTTCTTCCTCCTTTCGTTTGGAATCAAAACGTACTTTAAAACATTGTTATTGATATAATTTTACTTATTTTTAGACTCGTTTTACTACATATAAGAACTCTGATTGTTTACATCCTGCAACCAAAAAGCTGCAAAACTAAAAATATCTGTCTGTTGACCTTTAACCTTTAAGTATAAATCTGAGTTTTATTTATTTCGGTGGTCGTTCTCGGCGGGATGTAAGATGATTTATTGGTTTCTCCATGTTCAGGAAACATTGAATACTAATAAATAACCTGACGGATCAATGAGTCCGAGCGTATAAACAACATTCCCGTCTGCTTCCTGTTTGTGTGCGAGCGGAGAACAAATGAAGGTTGTTGCATAGTGGATCTGCTGCTGTATATGTGTCCAATTACGGAGCGAGCCTGGAAACGTTCCTGCTCCTCTCCAGAGGTAGATACAGAAGAAGGCCGGAGCAATTACACAGAGTGATTTTTCTATTTGGGCGCTTTGAACAATCCGAGCTTTCTTTCTTTCTTTCTTTCTTTCTTTCTGTGAATGTTGTGCCGTGGGCAGTTTGTCTGCTTCCAAGTACAGATTATTCCGGCTTGGAATAACAGTTTGCTTTGGTGTGAGCTGTCCTCCTTCCACCCTGAACGCTCCTTTCTTCCTCCGTGCCGGCGCCGCTTTGTAGGTTGTGATTCTTTCATCTCAGAGGGGTTAACGACAGCTATAATCCTATTGATCCGGAAAACTGATCCGTGCTAATCCCGTAACATGAAAGTTGGGCATTGTGATGTGCTCGGAGTACAGTAGAGCGGCGGCTTTGTTGGACGTCCAGGACGGGAAGAGGCAGCTCTTTATGAATCTGTTATTTGTTTTTCCCGACGTGCTGATATTGTGGAACAGAAGAGGAAGGAGCGTTTTCAGACGAGCCTCGGGGAATGAGTCAGTGTGCTTCCCACTCGTTTCTCACTTCCTCACCTTGTGTTGTGGTTCTTACTCTCCGTCTCTCTGGAGTTCTGCCCTCTCCGACCTCTCCATCCCTGCTCCGTGTCTCCGGAGACCCCGTGCATGTGGCCGTGCCCCGCCACGGCCGACGCTCCGCCGTGCCAGTTAACGACACACCGAGGCATCTCTCAGCCTGAGTGCTGGCTGCGGGAAAAGTCGCACTCTGGCGGAGCTCCCGGTGACATCCGGATGCTGGCAGCTGCTGCCTCCCACGCTCTGTCACTATCTTCGATTTCCAGCGCGTGTCGTCTGAGAGACGCAGGGAGGGAGACGGAGGCTCGGAGGAACTGGGAGATAAAGTGGCTCGACTTGCAGAGCAGTCGAGGTAGTCATGGATGAAGCGGGAAATCTGGCTGAAAGGAAAAACTCTGTCGATCCCAGACAGCTTCCTGTTGCTTCACTCTGCAGTCAGGGAGAAGATCCACCAACATCACCATTATCAGCTGGGAATTATTACACTGTGGAAGGAATCAACACAATTAGCCTGATCCATGTTAAGAAGAGAGAGAGAGAGTGAAAGATGTTTTGAATATTCCCGCACTAATCTCAAAAACGACGATTTTTACATGCAGCAAGAGTTCAAATGTCGGAAAACAAAACGACTTTTAACGTAGCTTCTCTCGTGACTACTTCACTTCCTGCATTTTCGTGCTTTTATTTCCTGTTTAAATCGTCTTTTTGAACAAATAATCAGGAAGTTTTGTGCCCTAAATGCTCTTTTATCCATTTTTCCGTGTCATTTTTGTTATGTTAGCGTCCCCTCGCTGTCTGTAATCGTGTTTCCATCAATATATTCCTCTGCACATTTTGTCGTGAGACAACAAAGTTTTCACGCTGGTTTTCTTTTCTTTCTGAACGATTCTTTCCTAATTAGACCACAGCAGGATTACGGCCGATCAAATTTCCAGGTTTTAATTTTTCACCACTAACTTTCCAGCCAATAAGAAATAAAACTGAAAGCAAATTTCACTCTGATTCACTCTGAAAAACAAAGTTTTCTGGTTGTGAAAGTCGTCTTCTCTCTCCGCTCGCATCATAGAATAAAATGATAACCTCCCAGGCTTCTGATAATAATTCTGCATGTAGTTCAAAGACCTTATCTATTTATTTCATAGCTGTAAATGTGTTGAACTGACCACATCAGGGAGTGAGAGGACGGAGCCTCGAGGCCAAAGCGCGATATTAAAGTCAGATTAAACGTCTTATTACACCAGCGATCTCTAAAAGGACGGTCAGACTCTTCCTGTGTTGCTGAGTGCTTTTACTGGAGCTTTTATCTGCAGAGACAACAGAAGCACCAGGTCGGCACTTTCTCAGTCGAGCAGTTTGAGCTCGTCGGAGTTTGTTAGTTTTTGCAGACATCGATTTCTCCAAAGTCATTTGCAGGAAGAGGAGCGATAACTTTGGAATTGCAGTGAACAAATCTCTTTTTTCCCTTCTGTTCAAAGGATTCACTCAGACATTAATATTGATGAGTAATTGACGGATAATGGCGAAAGTGCTCCTGCTGCCCCTTTCCCGGCCCGGATTACACAATCCTGATGCAGCTCCGTGTTGGAATTTCTCTCTCTTGTGCTTTTCTTATCAAGAAAACATGTTGCAGACACAGATTTCTGTCTGTAGTCTGTGACATTTATAAACCAAACCACCAATCAGGGAGATAATTGGCAGATTAAATGATATTCTGTCACTGAAATCAAACCATTTCAGCCCATTTTTGTGAAAGAAACTTACAAGCTGCAGATGGAGAGAAACGGTGTCTATTTTTTAATTTATGGATTTGTTGTGGGAACAACTCCAACATGTTTTTGTGCAGAATAACACAGTTAGAATGACAGAAATCATGCAAAAGTTGAATTTGTCTGACAAATTGTTTTTGAAAAATTGGAATAAAATGGAACTTATTCATAAACACTTTTCCCAGGAATTTTGTAAAAAAAAAA
>CAFUXE010001960.1:215611-249179 GCA_903364295.1 Serranus cabrilla | reverse complement strand
CAAAAAAAAAAAAAAAAGATATAAACCAATGACCAAAAATAATCCAGAAAATTACAAAAAACACAAAATTACAAAAATAAAATTACAAAAATAAAAATGACAGAACACATAATGTAAAATGACTAAATCAGAGTTCTCAACATATCATCCGTATGTTCAGTGTTGTCCTGTCTGCAGCCTCTCCTGTCCTCTCCTCTGTGCTCTGTGTAAACAGCCTCTCCTGTCCTCTCCTCTGGGCTCTGTGTAAACACAATCAATCCTGGCTTCACAGAGTCTCTGAGGAGCAGAATTTAATGTTTCTAACAGGATCTGGTTTGATTTTAAAGGACACATGAAGAAGAAAGAGACTCTGACACTAACAGACACATTTAACGTTCCTGAAGGGAACTTTTAGAACGGATGATACGTTCAAGGACGGTCGGAAAGTTCAGATTCCAATGATAATGCTGGTTTAACAGTTTCTTTCTCTAATAAATTATGTATTTTTGGCGACTTTTGTAAGAAAACCAGCTGATTTATGACCAGGATGTTCATTTAAGCGAACACTAGTTTGAGAAAACTTCATGTAAAACCGTATTAGAACGGGAAAAGTCCTGGAATGAACTCGTCGTACCTGTGAATCCTCTGTTCTGCTTTTTAAACCATATTATTAATGTAGAACAACAGCTTCACTCTCATCTTCTCTCTCTCTAACTATCTGATTTCTGAGTCTTTCTTGGAAGGCGTCGTCTCCTCTCGTGTGGTTTCTCTGTGACCCGTGTCGGCGCCGCGTGCCAGTTCCACGTCTCACTCAGGACACATCGTCCTTGCTCGCAACATTAACCTCCACCAGTTTTCCCTGCGGTGGCGAGGGATCCAATCAACCGGCGCGCTTTGTCAACCCCCAACGTCTCGGTCTTCACAGAGAAATTAGCGCCCTGCATATTCATCAGCATGAGCAGCCAGGAGATTTAATTGGATATGAAACAGCACGCGGGCTGCAGCGGCTCGTTGCATTGTTGAAGCACGGGCCGGTCGCTGCAGAGCCGACACGCTGCAGCTCCTGGTTACTGTAATAACAGATGAAATCAGAGCTGAGCTGTGAGGGAGGCGCCGCCCTCTGGGCCTCGATTGATTGGCCAGTTCAGCTGCTGACAGATTCATAAATAAACGGAGAAGGAGAGAAATGATGTGTTAACCTATTTGTTATGCACGTTTAATGTGGAGGCTGATCGATGCTGCAGGATCCCAGAGTTCGGCTCTGATGTGCTGCAGCCGAGCGATAGCAACAATTAGCCGCTAACGTAGAGGAATTAGCCTCGATCACGCTAACGCTGCGAGGAAAAGTGCTCCGATCCACCGCAGGGCTGAGGGCAGGTGGAGGCTAAGGACGAGGCTAGATGTTGGGAGGCGCAGAGCTCAAATTTTGAAGATTTTCATGAGAAAAAGTTGATGCAAACATCCAAATTTTCACCCTAACTTGAGGTGATTTTATAAAAATAGTTAATGCACTAAACAGGAAATGGAAATTTTTCTGAATAAATGAGAGAAGCTTTCCTGAATCGTTGGACGTGAGGATGCTTCATAATCTAATGTGTTTTGTTTGGAGACTTTTTGGGAAATAATTGAGCAGTTCAAAGGGTTGTTTTTATCAAATTTTTACGTGTTGAAAAGTCATTTTCTGTCTTCTATAATTGTGCTTCCATCAAGGAATTTCTCTACACATTTTGAAGATTTTCACAAGAAAACTTGATGGAAACACCACAGTTTTTACGCTGCTTTAGGTGTTTGTCTTTCTTAAAAACGCTCTAAACAGGAGATGGAAACTTTTTCTGATCAGCTGTTTCCTCTGACATAAAGAACGATTAGAAGTTTAATCTAATTCCTGCAGACTTCTCTCCATTTCCTCTCTGTTTGTTGTTTTCTCTCTTCTTCTCCTGTTTCCTGACGGATTAGCCTACAGCATCACATCACACTGCCCCCTGCTGACCAGAGGATGTTACTGCAGCGCAGTTTATTAGCTCAGATGGAAACAGTGAGGGATGAATCCTCTCTAATCGCTGCACTTCTGCTGAAATAAAAGCTAAAAGAGGAGGTTAAGGCGAGATGTTGGGTGGCGCCGAGGTCCTTCTGGGACTCGAGACACTTTCATGAAGTGGCGGGCGAGAGGATGAAAGCGTGCGGAGACGTGTCCGGGCGGGATGAGGGACAGAGCGAGCCTTCAGAGCGCTGACGGGGAGGACAGGGAGGATGATTGGAGAAAGAGAGGAGGAGGAGCAGAGGCGCCTCGCAGAGATCAAAGGTGCTCTCATCAGGCTGTCTGTGCTGAGCGGTGAGCTGCGTTTATGATGTACAGTACACTGTATACGTACACTGTATAGTTATCACGCTCATAAACTACCATGTAAAGCCCATAAATTCCCCAAACAAACGATGTGCACGCAGAAAATCTGTTTAAATGAATACATTCTGCAAACACAGAGCGGATCCGTCTAATTGCTGGTGTTTCCTTTGATTGTGATGCTTCAGCTGATTAATATTTCCGTGTTTTTCCTCTTCGAATGAGGCTTTAACACTCAGACTGCCAGCAGGTTCGGCTGGGGTTGAAGATGATATTGTTAAAGGATATTTTTTGGCGGGTCTAGATGTTGGAATCACAGTTTGTTTTTGTGCAGATGAACACACAGATGGGAAGTGTCTTTACGTGTGTGTGTGTGTGTGTGTATTTGACTTGGACCTGATAGTCACCTGCTTTATTATGAATGCTGCATGAAGACATAAATGTCTTTTAATGTGGAAATGACTCAGATCCTGATCACTCTGACGATGCACCTGCAGCAGACAACAGGTGGAGTTTTTGAAGCTATCTGTGGGCGTAATGACTCGACCTTTCCAGTGCACGCTGCGTTATTAAAGCTCTAATTAAGAGCCCCATTAGAATCTGAGATCCCACCAATTAAGTCCTTAAACACAAAGATTTAGGTCTCTCCAAAGAGCGTCATCTCTGAGGCAAATGTCAGCTCCTGACAGAGGAACGCCGCCTGTTATTGCTCCGAGATGAAACACAGAAAAGGGGAGAAAGACCTGTTGAAGCTCCTTCAGTTCAGATTTAATTAAAAGCTCAAACAGAAACTTTTGACTGACGGAGCACGCTCTCTCTAAAAACCCTGTCCGAGTGGTCAATTAGGGATCCGTGTTGGGATGTTCTGTGTGCCGGAGCAGGGAGCGGGAACGCTCTCCTCACTTCCTGCCTGAATAAAGTTAAAGTTACACAGTGAAACATGGACTTCGTGCTCACATTTCCATCTGTTATCTGTTGAAGCCGTGCTGACGGCGTCCTCCTCCAAGTGGGTCACATCTCTGTCACCTCTCACTTCACCATGATCCCCTTTAATGAGCTCTCCGGGCGTTCCTCTGTTTCAGTCTGAGCTACTGATGCACCCGGGGACGGTCGGAGCGCTCTGTGCAGCTGGGAGATGCATCTTTCCTCAGGTTTGTCAGAATGAGATCAGCGGAGTCTGACTTATTGCATGCGACACCTGAACGAGCAAACAAATTAAGAGCCTCCTCCAAACCTGCACCGAACAGTGTGAATTAGGAAAATCCTGCTCGGTAATAGAGGAGAGAAGTTTCAGATTAGTGACGGCAGGAGGAGTGGGCGGACACATGGAGGGCTGAAAATCTCTCTGACATCGTGACTGACTCTGCTGAGCTGCTAAACCAGCTGCAGATTAGTAACAGACAGATTTGTGAATGAAGAAGTCGAATATATTATCTTTACTGTGAGTTAGCACATGCTGAAAAACTACATTTAAATAATAAAATGGGTTTGTCCTCCAACCCAACAAGTTTATTAACAGAAATCAGACTGAATGCATGTACAAAAGTATAATAGATAAAGTTTATTGTGCAACAGTTGCATGCATTTAAAAGCTGATAAAACTCTTGATGAATTGGGAAGCAACATGTGCAGACTGTTGTAAATAATAAGGTGCATGTGTTTGGGAGTGATTTTTAGTTATTGCTGTTACTTTGCCCTCATTTGCTTCGATTCATCAGGATTTTTCTCCGTTTTGTTTACATTGACTGCAGCAGAAACACAAAGTTTCATCAAGAATTGAACGCGGGGTGACACGCTGACACACAGATGCTCATTCAGACGAGCTGTGTTGTGCTTAAACGCGTAAATAAAGACGTCATTGTGACTGTAAAAGCTTTGCACAGAGTTTGTGGCTGTGAGGAGGAAAGCAGTTTATGTTCACGCACATCCTGGATCCATGTGAGCAGCCAGCAGTGACCTTGAGCGGGAATCACCTGCACGCTGATCGGAATAAGCAAAAGAAAAGGATTTACATATCTGCTGTCTGACAGGAAGTTAATGACCTGACTCTCAGGCTGCACAAAGACGCTTTAACTCGACTTCTCCTCCGGTTCTGATCGAGTTTTTACCGACGTGTTGATGGTTCCTGCAGAGAAACGGCGTTCCATGAAACACCAATAAATCTATTTCCTGTATCTGGAGAAAGTCGTGTCTTCGATACTCATTTTATGAGTTAATTTCCTGTTGAAGGGCGCCGTTTAGAGCCGCTGTAATCACGTGTGCTGGCAGCTCTGAGTGAAAGGTCACAGCCGCCCTGCAGCTCAGGTCTGCATCTCTCAGGAACTCTGCTGCAGACGGGAGGCATGATACCTCATGCAATTTATGTTTGAAGTCCAAAATATTTAGAAGAAGATGCAGAGAGATCGGATGCTGCAGGCTGTTAGCATTTAGCTCTAAATATGCTACGTGTTTCTGCAAGAGACAGCGCCCCAAAAAGTCTCGTTAGCTTTAAGTTTGCTCGTATATTTACTCAAGTTCTGTGCTTAAATAATCCAAATTGAAGGTATTTATTAAGGACTATTTCCATTTGATGTAACTTTATGCTTCTGCTCCAATATGAGTTACTTTTCAGGTCGAGATTTCACTTAAAAACATGATAAAAATAGAGAAATGAGACTTTGTTTTTTAGTGCAATATTGAGGAACTTACGAGTGTTTCCATCTCTGTAACTTCTACATTTTAAGGCAAATATTGTCAGAATAAAGTTACATAAGATGGAAATACTCAAATCCTACTTAATATTTCAGCACTAACATTATAGTTTCTTACCTTTCTGTCTTTATATTCTGCGTTTGAGTAAGTAGACACAACAGTTTCCCATAAAAGAAGCGTATCAGCTTCATAAATGTGTGTCAGAGAGTCTGATATCAGGAAACAGGAGCTTGTTTTATGTCCACACAGACACTTTCTGTCTTATGTTCACAAAGGAAAGTGAATTTATATCAGGGGCAGCATTTAATATTTCTCACTTCCTTAAAGAAACAATGCAGATAAAGTAGGTTAAAGTATAATAACATCAGTGTTAAATAACAGCAGATTGAATCTAATCAGCCTGAGAAAGCAGCTGCTGCTGCACAGACACGCTGGGAGAGGTCAGCAGGTGATCGGGGAGCGTCAGGTTTCTTTATCTTAACAACACGACACAAACTTCTCATATGAAAGTTTTTAATCATGCAGCCTATATTCATTTCAGATGTGGGAGACGTGAAATGGGCCTCAGCGCTCCAAATCGTCTCTTTAACACACGCAGAAACAATAACAATTACACCCAAATTATAACTTCAGAAAGAATATTGCACGGCGTATTTTTATTGGGCTGTTATGCTAATTTCCACTGTGAGCTCCTGCAGACAAACAACACAAGCAGCGTGTTCATCACTCATCGCAGGCTTGGAAAGGAGCGCCGCTCTGCTCCCGGCGGGAGAGATGCAGACGCTAACGGCTGCTGGCAGCTCCGACTGAAGGTGCTTCTGCTTCCCGTTATTATTCCTCGTTGTTGAATAATTAAGACCTATTGTTATTTCTCGGCCACCCACTGTAATGATGGCAATAATTCATATTATGCTGATTAGCCGGCTGACAGGGAGGGCAGCGGGAAGCACATGGTGCCGTTTTTTCCAGCATTGGAAAAATGATGTAAATGGTGAAAGCGAGTTTCCACAACGAGGTAAATGCACGAGAAAAGTGTGAATGAGCTCCTGGAATAAGGAAGAACTGAAAGTCTTTCTGAGCGTCTGTGTCGAGGTGATTGCTCATCACGAGAGGAACGCCGCCGCCGCCGCGCACGTGTTTGTGTTTGAGGACGTGAGCGGCTTGTTAAGCTGACAGCTGAGTCTCCAGACATGCCACTCAATCCGAGGGCGGGAAGTTCTTCCCAATTACCCGGAGCGCGCTGCTCCCTGCCTGTTAGCGCGGTGACGGCGCTCCGTCCTGACCTTGGCGCCGTGGTTCCTCTCTCCCAGGAGATTGACACGCCGTGATGGACGGTACTTTCCTCCTGCAGCCGCTATTTTAAACTTCCTCTCAGCTTCACTGTCACATCGTCAAAGCACCACTGAGGAATCTGTTTTCCAAGCAGGAACGCCTGGAAGATTTAAAATTTGAAGCAAGAATCCACGTCGAAATACAATGTTGAGAAAAGTAAAACTGAGGAGATGAAAGTTTGAGTGGACGGTGGCGCCCCCTGCTGGGCTCTGTAAGGACTGCAGGCACTAACTCCTCCCACTGCTCCCACAATGCACTGCGGCGCGGCCCTGAGAGCTGCAGGCTGATTGGTAACTGAAACATTTTCCTTTTGGAAAACGTGAATCAGGGAGTTCAGAGTTCACAGCGTCCTGAGCTGAATGAAAACCTGGGAATGTTTCTGCCGCCGACGCTTATTAATCAAGAGAAAAACTCAATTAGATGTGAGAGAATTTCATTTGACCTTTTCCGGGCGTGAGTGAGTGGATCCTCCGCCTCTCCGCCTGTTTGTTGCCGTGGCGACACGGCGGCGGCTGCAGCATGCTGATGAGCCGGCGGCTGATTACACTTTAAACCTCCCTGATGGTCCGTGTCAGGATCCATCGAGTGGAGCCTGAATGCAGCGCGGAGAAAGAGGCGTGTGTCTGATTTATTGTTTAATTTTCTGACAGAATGAGTTCAACTTTCAGACGCTGATTTAGCTCCAGCAAAACACGTTTATTTAAAAAGTTAAGTTGTGTTTTTGTCGCTGCGTCTTCACAGCATCGTCTCATCTCTGCTCCAACATCCTCTGACCTGCTGCTGTTTGTTTTCTGTTGGTAATTAAAAAAATATCCCCCAAAATACAGCGTTTATCATAGAAAGAAACTGTTTAAACAGGCCGAGGATCATAGTTTATAAAAGTTTAAATTAGAAAAAGTAACCAAAACAAAGTGTTTTCTGTCAAAAGTTGCCAAAAAAACAGTTTATCACAGAAAGAAACCTTAAAAACAGGTATTATAGTTGGAGTTTGAACTTTCCAACGGTCCTTAAATGTGTCACAGGATCTGAAAGTTTGCATAAGCAAAAAGCAACAAAACAAAGTTTAAAGAGTGATATTTCTGTCAGAATCCGAGTGGGTTCAATGATTTTTACAGCTGCAGTAAAACACGTTTATTTACAAAGTTAAGTTGTGTTTTTGTGCTCTTAAAAAAACACAAACACGTCACTTTTCCTGCCTGTTTTCTTCTGGAGATGTCGTTGGATAAAACCTGGCTGGTTTTATATGTTTTCTTTAAAAGATTCCCCTAAAGAATCTGCAGTTTATCATATAAAGAAACTGTAAAAACAGCTTTCAGACTGTAAGCTGAACCCTCTGAAATGCTCCACCTCGTCATTCATTGTTTTCTTTTAAAAGCTGCCAAGAAAACAGTTAATCTTAGCAAGAACCTGTAAAAAAACACATGCATTATCGTTGGAATTTGAACTTTTCAGCAGTCCACAAATGATTTTTACAGACGCTGCTTTAGCTCCAGTAAAAGACGTTTATTTACAAAGTTAAATCGTGTTTTTGTGCTCTTAAAAGAACACAAACACGTCACTGTTCCTGACCTCCGTGTGTTTTTTGCAGGGATGGTGTGAAGAGACGGAGCACGTGTTGCCTTGGACCAGCCACCTGCAGCAGGTACGGTAAGCCTCACTGACTCCACTTCCTGTCCGTTTGTCAGAGCGCTGCAGCCTGTTGCTGCTTTTTAAAGGCCTTTTATATTAACTGGACACAGTGGTGGTGTGTTCACTGACCGAGAGCTGAAACAGAAGAGAGATACATGAATATTATGGGTTAATTTTTAATTCTAAGACCTGAAGGTTGCTGCTGTCTGTAGCATGGATTTCTCCCGTGTTCGGTGTTCGATCTGCAGCTGATTGTATCGCGGTGGGTCTGTGTTTCTGCTGCCTGACAGACTTTGTGTTGCTGTAATCACCTGCAGTCATGATCCCCGGAGGCAGGACGGAGAGAACGTGTCTCATTGATCGCTGCTGCTGCTGTCAGTGTTTGTGCATGAAGCAGATTTCTACACGTCTGTGTTATAAACGTGTATTTGGATTTGATCCCCCAACATGCAGCATTCATCCTTGAGAGAAACAGTAAAAACAGGCTTTATAATCGATATTTGAACGTTCTTGAAATGAAAACGAAGCTTAAAACTGTGATTTTTCTGTCAGAATCACTTTATTCTTCCAAGGTTTTTTTCATTCCCGTGTTGAGTGTCTGATTATCCAAAATCTCAACGTGCACAGAGATAATTTCACCAACCTGCCAGCAGGTTTGACAAGCATGGAGGCAGAAATCCACTGTTCGTAGAAAGAAACTGTATAAACAGGCTTCCAAGATCATAGATTATAGAAACAGTTTCCAAAACGAAGTTTAAAATGTTGATATTTGTGTCAGAATCCCTTTATTCAACATGTGATAATAAATGAAATATGTTTTCTTTCAAAAGTCCCCAAAAAATACAGTTAATGATGAAACAATCATTGGAATATGAACTTTCCCACAGTTCTTGAACTCATCAGTTCTAAAAAGTTTCCTTCAGGAATGTTAAATGTTGCTGTTAGTGTAAGAGAACATTAAATCCTGCTCCTTTCTTCTTCTTCTTTTTCAACAATAGCTGATATTTGTTGCTCTGTTTCAGCAACTTTTGGCTGAAAAACAGGCTGCAGATTTAACCGTGTTTTCTGTCGGGATTAAAGAGAAATTTATCCCGATTTCTTGCTTGCATTGTATGCCGACGATGGCAACTTCCTCAACAACTCTCTGCTCACTCTGTAGAGGTCTAAATGCTTCTACGCTGCTGATTTTTGGAGAGGAGCAGCTGCTCTGTTTCAACAGTTTAAGAGTTAAAGGTAAACATAAAAATAACTGACTGATTCTGATCTTCTTGGCTCAGGAGTTTTTCTGTAATCCTGCTAACAAACAGGCAAACAAAGCCACAGAAATAGTGACTTTTGGTCCCATTGGTGCATCTTTCATTTCCCAGAATGCAACTCAGTGGCATCTTTAATCCAATGCTTTTATTTTGAAAGTGATGTGTCCGTGTCCTTCCTCGGAGCGCTGGAACAGAATCTGGATAATGTTCCTTTAAATAAGACATAAAGCTGTCCTGCTCTTCCCGTCCCCTCCGCGCCCCGCCGGGGTCGGCGCCGCCCGCAGAGACACAAACAGTTAGCGTACATATGTCAGGCGCTCCATGCGAGCTAAAGTTCACATCCCTTCATAACGCGCTTCCTGGGCGCCACAGGCGGGACTGTGGAAAGGTCATCTCTCACACTGAGTAAATGAAGGAAACTGCTCCCCCGCCCCGTCCTGTTTCCATCCCGAGCGGAGCATCAGCGGCTGCTGCTCGCTCCCACTCACCTCATCACCGCTCAGCACGCCACATTAAGACGTGAAGCACGCCACCAATCTGCATATCATTAGCATGTTTCAGCCTTTTAATGTGATGGCATTTGTAATTGCAGTGGCCGTGCTTTGTGATTTTTAGCTGAATTAGAATATTTGAAGCTGGAATTCCGTTTTTTTAATGCTTCCGGATGGTATTCCGGCGGCAGGGATGGAGGTGAATCATCTTTCTGCAAGAAAGCTAAATTGGGCTTCAGGCTGCAGCTAATCACACAGTACAAAGGGCGGCTGATGTTCCCGCTCACACTGTGTGCAGCAGGGATGTACAGGGTGAGAGCAGGCGGGACTCAGTGACCTCTTGGTGAAATATTTAGAGAAGAGGATGAACGTATATAGAGGCCTCGGGGAGGCAGCTCAGCCGGGTTTGAAGCTGCTGTGAATTCCCGATGAGTACACAGGAATAATCTAAAGCAGCACTCTATCCACTCTTTTCATTCCTTGTTAAATATTCACTCAGCCCCTGAGATTTCCTGATTCCTTCTCCGCGTGTTTGGTTAGTGGGATAAAAAGACGCTGGGATGAATGAATACGGAGCTGCAGCTCTGTGACACGGATCCCGAGCGCAAAACATCATTTAACTTCCTTTATGAGGCGTCTTCCCACCGGGTCCAGAATAGGAGCGTCGTTGTGTTGCAGCGAGGCTTGTTTTAAAACCAACTATCTGAATATTTGTATTCTGAGTCCCTCAGGATCTGGAAAGCTGAGACTCATGTTAGTCCCTGTTAAACTGCTGTGACCTCGAGGATAATCAGCCTCATGAAACTTTACAGCCACAAACTGGAGACCGAGAGTTTCAGAGGACGGATAACACAACACAAGAACTCACACACAATCGCCAAAAAAGCACTTTTTACAGAAATCTGAAATGTTTTTAAACCAAATCCCAGCTTGGATTTCTCTCTGGTGTCTTAATGTGGAATTCTGTAGGAAATTTTCAACCATTTTTATCAATTGTCAAGTAAAAAGAAAATGCAAAAGACATCATATATCAAGATGATCTTAAAAATTGTACTTAAGTGTGTAATTGTAATTATTGTAATTTCTGACAGTGATGAGCAGCATCTCTAATTACTCTTCATGTTTCCAGCTTTCAGATCATGTCTAATGATGTATTTATGATCTCTTGTTGACCTTTGACCTCCCCTGAACATGAAGGGTTAATTAGCATAAATCATGTCAGATTCTGTGCAGATGTTGCGTGTGATTTCATCACCGAGCCGGTCTCTGTTTCAGTGATAGATGGATCGTTGCTCGCCCGGTCCGAGCCTTCGTTTGTTGCCGCGGCGACGGGCTAATTGAGCGCTGCAGGCTGTTTGCGTAGCTTCATCATCATTCATCAGAGACCTCAGCAGGCACTCTATCCCGTCTCAGGACCCGTTCCTCCCAGTGAGTGCATCACGCCGTCGCTCGGCGAGGTATCTGACCACGGCGAGCCTGATCAGCGCTGGAGCGGCCTGCAGATTAACGGTGCGGCGGCTGTAACTCATTAGTGGATTCTGCTGATCAATCCCGGCTGAGTTATCGAGGGTCATTAGGAACATAAAGCTGGAACGGCGGCCTCGGGGGGAAATCTATTTGGGCGCAGTGGGAGGTGAAGGAAGTCAGACTGTATGAGCTCCACTTTACGGCTCTGACTGTCGATGAAAGCAGTAATTTATCTGCAGAGTTTCTCCTGTTTTCCCTGTAAAGCACTCTGTGGTTACATTAAACAGGCGGCTGCAGATTCACTGACAGGACGCCGCACTCACACACAGATGGGCCGCACAATATCCCAGCAATGATAAAACTATTAAGCCTTTTATTGCTCGGCCGACTCGCCCGCTGACTGCCGTCGTTTGGCCTGATTCCATTTCAAAAGCTCCATTTGTGATTATGGCATGGCAACAACAATAAGGCCGCTTAAAGTGTCTCCAGATCAATAAGTGAGTCTTTTATAAGCTCTCCAAACATCACAGCGGGAAAGGGCAATCTCACAAGATTAGGCTTGTCAGATTAAATGAAACCATGGTGGGTTCAATTGGCTCCAACAATAACATCTCGCCGCTTTGAAGGCGGGAGCGCTGAGGATGCACCGCGCAGGTTTCCTCGGAGCGTGTGAGCTGGTTTATAATGTGCAAACGGGAGATGGATCCTGGTTATTTGTCTTCCCTGCAGGAGATCTCAGATCAGATCTGGTCCTGAGGGGCTGCAGGGGGCGCCGGGTCACATGCACATCAGGGTTTTTATTAAACGTGTTGCCGTCAGTCACTGCTCACCTTTATCAGGAAACACAACATGCATTCATCCACTCATTTATCTGCACATTCTAAGGACTCTCGTGAGGAAAGCTTCATGGAAACACCAAAACTTTTTACTCTCTTAAGGTGATTTTTATAAAAACAGTTAATGCACTAAACAGGAGATGGAAACTCTTTGGCTGATCAGCTGAAGACGTGTTTTCTCTCCTGGGTGTCCAAAGTTGCCCGATTAACAACATATTTATATGTTTTTCTCGGCCCTCTTTTGTTGTGGAAGCTGCTGTTTATTCATGCACCATGTCGGCTAAAATGTCAATGACATTATTTTATAGAAAGGGATAATATCCCACATTATCTGGACATGACCTTGATTATTTAGCATTGTCTCTGCAGGCTGCAGAAACACTATACTGCAAACTTGAATATGAATGTCCTGTAATTTGGTGTAAACAGTCGTTCTTTGTTGCACGTTTGTCCAGCTCGTTGTGTTCTGTGGAGGAGGAAGCACCGCTCGTATTTTTAGTTGAAAACATTTTAGGAACACATGCACAAGAAAAAACACGAGGCTGCAGACGGAAAGCTCGTGCACGCTTCTGTGTTTGGAGCCTTTAAGAAGCTGAAATATTCGATTTATTTAACAGTGTCTGCAGGTTGCTTTGTCCACTCTATCAGTGAGTCTGTTTCTGCAGCTGGGCGAGCCTTCACACTCCCCGCACTCACTTCCTGTTTGCAAGGTTAAAGCGTGTGAAAGCTGCAGTAAACAGTGTTTGCAGCTTCTGTCTGCAGATCCACTTGAGCAGCCAGTCAGAGCATCACTTGACAAATGAAGGTTTCATTTAAAGCGAAGGTCGCGGGCTGCTTTTGTTTGGAAGGCGCTGGAGTGAATCCCTCTTCTCCGAGCTGTTTCACTCGAGCGCTAATTTAAAGTTTTTGGCTGACACATCCTTGTGAGCCGTCGGTCAGCAGCAGGAGCTGTCTGCAGATGTTTGGTGTGAACATCACAGCTCTGCTCTAACTGGAGTCAGTTTAACACAAACCCAACCTGCAGAATCAGAGTGAGGCGAGTGTGTTTGTTTCCTCCTCGGAGGTGGATGAAACCTCCTGGAAACCGACATTTCTCTGCTAAACTCCTGAATAATATATTTATGTTTGTATTGATGCATTTGGATTTTCTCTTGCTGACTGAAATGAACGATGCAGAAACGTTAGTGAAATAATTTGATTTGCATCCAACCAAACACACACAATAAGTCACTTTTTGTTGAATGATATATTTGATTAGAAACGATTGCTAATAAACAAAGTAATTGTTATTTTAAGATAATCAAGATAATCAAACGATTGGTGTCGAGTAAATGTTTCAGGTGACTGACAGCGATGCTTTCCCTCCGTCCTCGATGTGAGCGTGAAGGTCAGAAACAAACACGTTATTCATGAGAAGCTCTTTGTTTGGTCGCTCTGCTGCACGGCTGCTGCTGCTGCAGGTTCCTTCACTCATTGATTGTCGGCTCTTTAAGGATCCGTGCTAATGATTGAGTTGATCACCTGTCGAGTCAGATTCCCTTCGGTTCACCTGAGCAAACACTCGGTGAACCGCTGCTCAGATGTTCCTGGTAACTTTTGTGAGCATTTTAATGATCCGACGCCCCTCAGGAGTAAAAACCTTTGGACTCTTTCTTTGAGGGAAATCAGCAGCAGTTTGTGTGAATATTTCTGCACGTTTTGAAGGTTGTCATGAGAAAAGCTGGATGGAAATGAAAAGAACTATTAGAAGTTTGTTTCAGCTGTAATTCCTGCAGACTTCTCTCCATTTCCTCTGTTTGTTGTTGTTTTCTCTCTTCTTCTTCTCCTGTTTCCTGATGGATTAGCCTACAGCAGCACATCACACTGCCCCCTGCTGACCAGAGGTCGTTACTGCAGCGCAGTTTATTGATGGAAACTCACTGATTCACATTTTCTTTTACTGCAACATGTCAACATTTCGCTTTGATTTTGGGTTTATGCTGTGAACCATCTTTTCACATCCGTTGATGTGGTTTGAAGTAGGAATGTTAAGAGTTTGTAGCTTTTTTCCTGCTAATTCCACTGAGAGGGAAGAAATGTGGACACGGCTGCAGGTTTCTAAGATGATGCCGGTAACGCTGTGGCTGCATTGTGCGTTCAGATGTTGAACAGCAGTGTAAACTCGCTGCAGGTTGATTGATGATGTGTGTCGACCGTCGATGACGAGGTTTCAAGGTGAAAATCCAAAGTTTGTTCCAGAGGAGCTCCAGTGAATGTTTCATTCTGTGCTCCTGTTGTTCGGTGAACCTCGCTGCTTTGACCATTTACCCCCTGCCTCTCCGACGCCCCGTTTCCTGGAGGTGTTTTCACACACACAGGAGCTCTTTGAACAGTGTGTTTGATGTTGGAAATGAAGCAGTGTGTGCGGACTCGGAGGCTTTCTGCGTTCCCAAATCCTTTAGTCTTTTGTGTATTCAATGAGCAATGCATGCTCATAACCATGCATGACTTTGATAAAGCTGAAGTCGGAGGGTGAATGGAGCGTCCCTGCACACACTGACAGCACACTTCATAAGGCCTTTCTGCTCTGCAGCGTGGGGGCTCCGACTGTGGCACAATGCTGTTTTCATGCTGCATAAAATTAGAAGCAGGTTCAAAAGGCAGAATCCTCCCTGGCCATTCATCACGTCCGCCTTCATCAAGTAGGTCGTTTTTCATTTTTCCTTGTGTTTTTCTGAGCGGGAGAGAGAGAGCGCGGTGAAAACGAGGTAACAGATAAAGAGAATGACAAAGTGAGGAAAAGTGCAGGATGTGTAGTGTGTCGTTATTCCACCGCTCCGTCTGGATAAACATGTTGACATTCGCTTTTACATTTCGGAACATTTCTGTTGTGCTGAAACTGGAAAAGACGAGCGGAAACTTTTGAAAGTGTTTCTCTGGACGTAAGCACTCTGCCACACAGGCTGCGTCTCCGCTCGCTCCGTGGGAGTGCAGGCTTTGTATCCGTCTCTGGTGGCTCACTGTGGGCTGCACAGCATACTAAGTACTTTGTGTCGGTGGTATGTTATGTAAAAGTAACTCCAGGGCTAATTTCACTTTAAAGGGGCACAGCTGTGGGCCGGCACGCTTTCAGCTGAAGGGACACAAGAAAAAACACAGGAAAACAGGAAATATAAACTCACACCATCTTTATTTTGACGGATTACTCCCTGACATTTCCTGTCCACTAACCACTTGTTAAATGATTATAAAAAATATCTACAAATCAGTGTCGGCGCTGTGCAGCTCTGGCAAGAGGAGCAGCTGGCTCAGAATGTGCTGACAGGTTTGTGAACCATAAACTGGATAGAAAGATGATGGCGCCGCTAAAGTGAAGCCAAAACGCCTGGATCGCCCCCTGGTGGCTGGCTGCAGGATAGCAAACTAAAAACTCAAAGTGCATGTTAAATAAATCTTTTTTCTATTGCCTATTCATGAAATTTTTTTTATCTATCTATCTTTGTTAATTCTGCTCAGACTCTGGCTCCAAATGATGCAACCAGCCCAAGATGGCAGCGTCTGTATCCAGGATTATTTGGCTTCAGTTTTGTACAGTGGCAGGAAGTGGAACTTTTAGAATTTCTCCATTTCCTCTGTTTGTTGTTGTTTTCTCTCTTCTTCTCCTGTTTCCTGACGGATTAGCCTAAGCAGCACATCACGCTGCCCCCTGCTGACCAGAGGACGTTACTGCAGCGCAGTTTACTGATGAAACTCACTGATTCACTGTTTCTTTAATGTAATTGTGGACGTTACTGCTGCGTTTCTGAGACGATGCATGCAACATTATGGCTGCACTGCCCCACAGCTGTCTGCAGAAATACTCATTTATTTACTGATAAAGCATACTGGGCTGAGTGGGCCAGTATCAGCTCCCAGTCTATTAGATTTTGGCGAATCATTTATGATTATGAGCCTGATAACCAGTGAAGCTTGACTTCAGCCCCTTCTCTGCTGATATGTGCTGACTCGGCTCGACTCGGTGCTTTATCCACCTCTTTATAGTTTCTCCTGTACAGTAACTCGTCCTGTTACAGCTGCAGACGGGAGCTGATGAGATTTTATGATCGCTGTAATCGATTCTGCCATTTGTTCCGATTCTTTATCCTTTCCCTTATTTATTCCTGATGGGAATAAAAGTAGATCTACAGGCTCACAGGATTATAGATATTATTATTATTATTTATGATATTTTAGGGCATTTGTTTCTATTGGCACTTCTAGTTTGGACATATTTTGATCTGTTTTTCTGTGTACTTGTGCTGCTGCAACACCTGAATCAGTCTCTCATTTTATCAGGTTTTCTTAGTGGAAGAAAATCTGCGTAGCACTCATTTCCTAACTGGATATTTTCCGTCTGCTCAGCTGGGAGGCAAAGACATGACGGTGTTTGGTTTGAATATAATCTTGCAGACATTACAGCAGCGCTGTTGTTTTTCTTCATGCTTCCTTCTCCTTCAGTGAGTTTGACGTCATTGTTTTGCAACAAGCAGAAAAACACATCGATAAAAGGGGCAGATAACCTCGGAGCGAGCGATCACTCGGACCGGACGACTTCTGGATTCCCAGTGAAAGAACGTCACGTGTCCTTCATAAGAGCGTCCTTTCCTCTGCACTTTGCTGCACAGAGGCTCGCTGTTATTCTGTGTTTGTGAGCAGACAGAAAATAGAGTTCAAGGACTCGACAAGGGCTCCGGTCCCCAGGGGCCCCCCCACAGAGACACTGATGACTCTCCCCACACGCCCACACACACCTACCTGCCTCCTTCCTGTCCTCCACTCTGACGCTGAGCAACGAGGCCCGCTCTGACCTTGCAGCGATTTGCAAATGTGCACCTCGCCCGCAGCGCGTGGACCCACACCGGGACATGCACACACACACACGAACATACAGCCGTGAGCTAACACACACACACAGAGAGAGAGTACATCTGCAGAGGGACCCTGTTTCTAGGTCCCCACATCCCCCACGGGAGCCGGATCATCACAAGGTCCAGCAGCCAGCGTCCCCCAGACAGCTCGGCTCACACCTTCAGCATAATAAGTGTCTGCAGCAGCCACCGTGTGACCCTCCGTCTCATCAGCGCCGTGACCCCGCCCCTCCTCCCGGGCAACACCAATTTACAATCTGCCCGCCTCGACGGCTGTGACGCCGCGCCGCCGCCGTTCTGTTTATTTATGACCCCTGGCCCTCCAATGAAGGGCATTATGAAAGGGATTACACAGCCAAACGGCTTGGCTCAGACCCCGCACTCATTACTCACGCCGACCACGAGGATGGCAGAGCAGAGAGACTCCGACTGTTTGATCACTCTGTGAACTCCACGTATGTGCTGCTTTTCAAGGGGACACCTGGAAATGTGCAGTGCTGAGGGGGCGCCCGGCGTAATTGAAGTGGAAATGACAAAAGGGACTCAGGAGCCCGGCTGCCAGCAGAGATGTCAGGTTCTCACCTCAGCACAAAACTGTGACAGCCTGAAGGGCAGGAGACGTTCAGAATGATAAAAAGAGCGTCCTGCATGTTTGTATTTGTGTTTTTACATGTCAAGAACAGACAGAAAGAGCCGTTACCTTTTCTTAATTACTACACGGCGTCCTTTCTGAGAAATCTATGTAACTTTGGTCTTTTCAAACCCTTTTTAAAAATCCAGCGGCTGAGCCAAGCGAACACGCCGCTCAAGGCTGCAAACAAGGCTGCCTCTGTGAAAAGATGACATTTGAGAAATGCAAGGTTTCCACCTGACAGCGTGCACAGAGAGCGCGGCCGCGTGCACGCTGGCACATTTCTGTGCACCAACACGATGTGAAAAAACAATCCCACACTCATCAGCAGAGTGCTAATGGTCTCTGTCGGTGATTGAAGCAGCTGTGAGGTGTGAGCGTCCTTCACAAAACAAAACAATGTTTTAAGCCTCGTGCAGAAGCTGCGTCCAAACTTTATCACTCCATCCTTTATTATTTCACTGTTCCAGCTTCAGCTTTGATGTGGGACGAGTGCTGTTGTTCATCCAGAGATCAGAGAACTGCTGAAGGTGTTTCAGCGTGTGTGTGTATGTGTGGGCGGCTGTGATGTGTGCTGGCAGCGTGACTTGCAGCAGGTGGGTGTGTGCTGTACAGTAACAACATGTGGCTGGCTGCAGCTCGCTGTGATGCAGGCTCCTCTGCGGCTGCTGGCGTCCTTGTTTCCAGCCGCTGCTGCACGCTGGAGGAGAACGATCCACGTCAAAGCATCCGAGCAGGATCCCACAACTCTCTGCAGCCTTGTTAAAGTAACAGAGGAAGAGGAGCAGGAGCTGCTGACCCTGCAGAGTCCGGCCTCAGGTTAGCTGCTGTATAGCCAGAGCTGAACGTTTCCTCTGGTGCACAGTGCACAGTGGATGTCCGGGGCTTTTATTGTGAAAGGCAAGAACAAAGGGAGTTGTATTTGCTGCTTTCGTGGAGGTTAAAAGGGCTGAACGACACATTACAGACGGAAATTATGATTTACTATTTCCAGTCGACATTTTCCTCTCGAGCAGCATGAAGAAAGGAAAGAAGAGCTACAAAAAAGCATTTGTCCTCAGAATATTGCACCAATATTAGCATTTAATCTCATTTGTCTAACATCACTGTGTTTAATTTGAATAAGGAATCCAATTATGTTAAATAATAACTATAGAAACTTGTAATTATTTAAAATGTTTCTGAATAATTATTGAAAAAAGAAAAGGCGTTGCATTAAACAATTGAACAATCTTTCTAACAAACTAATCTTTAACAACAAAATGTTTATTCTGACTACAATAACTAATAAATTATTCATGTTTTGCATTCCTCGCATACACAGATGATCACACCAAGCCAGTGTAAAAGCTTTACATACTCATTTTACGTCCTGTAGCACGAGAAGCAGGAGTAGCAGTAAAAAGTTTCTTTATTAGCTGTGAGAAAAACCAGGAAAATTAACATAATTCCAAGAAAAAATATCACTTCTTTGCTTTCTGCATGAAACAGCCTCTAAAAACAGCGTTTACAGCAAATCTTTTGGAAATTTGGAAAACATTTATGGTTCTCTGTGTATATTTCTTGGCTGCAGTCGGGTGAAGCGGCTGTAATGACTCAGTGTTTTATGAGGAAATAAATGAGCTGGGTGCACAGAAGACGTGGAGGATGCACAGATTCCTGCAGCTGTGCCTGTGATGACGTGTGTCGGCCGGACATGAAGGTTTTTAACAGAAAATCTGCTGATCAGACGCTGTTTGTTTCCACGACGGCTCTTAAAAGCACAATTAGTCCAAAAAGCATTTTCCAAGAGCAGAAATCAGCTTATTTCAGAGCCTTAAACTCATCGCGTTCCTGCTCAGCAAGGCCATTAACTACTTAAGCATAATTAACACCCACTCAATTATTATTTCTTCAGAATGGAAGACACATCTTTGAATTCCGACAACAGCCCCGAGCAGCAGAAACAGGGACAAATAACTTCACATCAGTCTTCTGATGTTAGAAGGGATTTCTAAATATCAGCCCATTTCTAATGTAATTAAAAATGTAATTGTGATGCTGAGATGCTCAGTACGGCCTGTGAGCCGCTCTGTCTGACAGGGTTACTGTGCATGAAATGAGAGGAGGGAGTAAAACTGATCTGCCTGCCTACGCTGCCGTTTAACGCTGGCTCTGCAGAACACGTCCTGCTGCCTTTTCCATACACGGCATGAGACGAGGATTTTATCCAGCTGCCGGGGAAACATGCGTCAGTGCCGCTGTTGATGCAAACATGATCGCTCCTGCAGCACTTTGTGTTGGATGATTAACTCCCACATAAAGACGAGTTCACAAAGTGCTCCACATTAGTGTTTTCATGGTTTTTCTCTGATTTTTGTGGACTGTGTGGGTGTGCAAAGAATCAGCTTTTAACTCTAACTTTTTGACTTGCCATTATAGAAAGAAAAAGCCCAGGTTTTACTCATCAAGTGGACACAAAAACTCTGCATCTTGCACCTTTATTAGTTGTAATATCACATATATGGACCTCCTCCTGAGCTGAAGTTTAATTAGCAGTGAAAGCTAACTGTGCAGGGATCTCACACTGCAGCACTGTGTTAGCCTAATCAGAAAATGACCTCATAGTCCAACTAAAATACGAAAAAACAAGTGTTTCTGTTTGATTGGGAGCGGCTGGCAGGCTGAGCACCAGCAGGGGACGAGAGGCAGAAACACAAGTTGAATTTTAAACGCTGAGATGTGTTTGGGTGATAAAATGATACATAAATCAGCAGAACAATATAAAAGGTCTGTGCTATATTTCTTTGAATACATTTCTGTTTAATTTTTTAACAATTTTGGCAATATTTAATCAAGATCTCCGGCCTAAACGAGGGCAGAAAACACTTCCTGTTTAGAGTTTTAAAACAGGAAGTACATGATGTAAATGCTGGAACGGTGAGCCATGGAAGTCACATAAAAAACGGAGGTTTACTTTTGTTTTCACACGGGACACAAACCCTGCTCTGCACGGTGAAAATCAGCTGTTTAAAAAAGTCTAAAACGTAAATATGAGTCGTTTTTTGCTGCCTGTGCAAACAACCGATGTCTCCAATATTTACGTCATTTGGACGCTTCATGTTCTGATCCTCTGGATTATTTTATATTGAATCAGAACAAGCCCTCTGCTGAGAGTTCTGTTTGTGAGAAAAAAGGGCCGTAAGTGACATTTGCATTAGCAGGAACGTTTGGATGTTTGTTGTTCTGCAGCTGCTGATCTGCAAACTGACATTAGCGTTTTTTTCCCGGCGGATGTGTGAATGTTTGGTCAGTCGTTTATCGAGCTGCGGTGCATGAGAAGATGTGTGTTTATGTGTGTGAGCTGCATGAGGAGGAAAGTTTTGCAGAAAGGAAACGCAGGTTGTGCAGCAGGTTGGTAAAAGGTTTAAATTAATGCAGAACTAAGAGCTGCAGTCTGGAACCAAACGACGTTAAATCTAAGTTTTCTCACACGTTTTTCTCAAAGGAAAGACGTGTGATTTTAATGAGACATTCATGACAACAGAAAGATGCATCCCTGGGTTTTATTTCTTACTTATTCAGGTTTGAATCAGAAGTTGCTGAGTCATGATTACGGTGTGTGTCATCACCCTTTCCTGACCGATCCGAACCCTCCCACTGCCAGACCAAATGTAAATGAACTCTGTGCTAAATGTGTGCGCAGAACTCTTCCAGGGCCTCATCGTCCTTGTTTTCACTTTTAGCAGAGTGGTCGAGGGCGTGAATTATTATATGGAGGAAATTGGTTTCTGAGCTTCAAAAGCTGGATGAAAAATGGGCGCTGAAGTTCAAGGTGGGAGAAGAATAAGATGTGTGTGAGCAGCAGAGACGGCTGAGGGTGATTAGGAAAGTTTCAAAGGGATGTTTGGAAATGTTTCCCGACTCTGCAGAGCCGCTTTTAGTGTCTATCGCAGTTTAAGAACGGAAACATGTTGTAAAAACAGAAGAATTTGCAGTCAAATTTACACTTTCTTTTATAAAAAAAAAATGGCATATTTTTCTCTTTCTTAAAAAGAATCATTTAAAAAAAGTTTTTGTATTAGCTGATAAAATCAGCCAATCAATAAAATTAATTTGACTCTAAATTAGTGAAAATATATTCATGTTTTACTTCTATTTTTACCCAATAAGTGATGTGAACAAACGCCTCAGATCCACCTGTAAAACACTTTAAATTCTCTTATTTCTAGATGAAAATTCAGTTCATGTCTCAGTTGGAGGGATTAGTGTCCTACAAGATAATTAAGAGTCATTAAGACGTTTTCCGCGAGAGCTTTGTTCATTTTCCGTTTCATTTCACCCAAAGCACGCGGCCGGCTTTGTCGTTCAGTAGCGGGAACAAGGCGCGGCGGGTCACGCTCGCTAGCTTTAAACATCCGACTCGTTCTGAACTTAGAGGAACGATGTTAAATCCATCAGTGGGGCTGAGAGCGAGCAGAAGTTCAATGGCGGCCGGCTAATTGCTGAGACACTGTCACATACACTGATACATTGTTAGGAACAGTTGGACACATAGCAACCCGCCCACACACACACCCACACACACACGCTTTGTTTGGCTTTTTGCACAAAATATATCATTCCTCTGCACGTATGCATGAAAAAGCAGCTCTGCCCACTCTGATAAAGCCTTTCTGTGAGTTCAGGAGTGCAGCTGCGTCTTTCTGCAGGATTCTGTGTTCATGCACAGGTAAACAGACGAGGCTGCAGCGGGAGATTACAAACCCCAGGACGGCCGTCACAGGCGACTCTCAGGCTCACTGAGGCACCTTCTGCAGGCTGAGGTCACAGGTGACTCCAGGAGAGATTCCTCTTCTTCTTCTTGTGATATTTCTGTCTCCAAACATCCTCTTTTGTCTCTTCACAACATATAGTCTGCGGGATGTAAATGATTCGTCTCCCGCTGCGTCTGCAGGAGGATGTGGGAATAATTGCAGCGTGTCAGTTCACTGTAATCTTGTTTTTGAGGCGTGAAAACGGTTATTTGCACGTTTGGTGTTTCTCCTAAAGCTCTGCAGCACTTTGCAGAGTTACGGACACGTCAGGTTTGAACTAAAACAGTGAGAAACTCTTAAACAAATATTCTGCACATGCAAAATGTCACACAGACAAACTAACAGTGATGTGCACAGCTGGGGGGAAATAATCTAATTTGTGTTTTATTATTCTCTTTATTTGATCATAACTCGTACTTAGTGCATCTTGTTTCCTCCTGTGTCCATATTAACTGACAGTTATAGTCACATTAATTTTATATCATAGTATGAATTTATGAGCTGGAATAAAAACAGATTTTTTTCACTAATATGAAAAACTTTGATAAATAATACATTAAAAATTGAATAAATAGCAAAATAAACTGCCATTTACTGCATTTAAATTATAAATAAATACAAATAATTTTAATAATAGAGAAATAGTTGCTTTCTGCATGATATGTTCTTTTATATATCCGTGTTTATGAAACAACATTAACACTACAGACAGCAGACAAAAGATGAGTTGAACATTAAAACACATTAAATATCTGTGACTTCATTTGAAAACGTTCATATTTTCTAATCAAGCTGGTTTTAAAAATGTCACATAAGAAATACTGCAACAAAATTAATTATTATTATTCGACAATCAAAAACTTGAAAACTTGTTTTAAAATCCAAAGTTTAACTGTATAACATCAAACATCTGTGACTAAAGAAGAAACAATCGTATTTAAAAACAAATAATTCAGCTAATTGCTAAGCTAATAGCTTATTCAAGTGTGGCCATGTTTTCCAGTGAACAGCAACACAAATCTGTTAGAAAACTGCAAACAAAACCAAAGTTATTGAAGTCAAACATATTTGGAAGAGATAAATTAGATTCTTATTATTTGATTTGATCGCACAGCAGGAAAATACTTTTAGTTTTACAGCTGTGACAGGCAGCGACTCTGAGGGAGCGGATCTGGTTTCTGTCCTCCTGCCCTGCAGCTGACCTGCACTCAGCCTAAACCTTTTCCCGCAGCGCTGGATTTAGTGGGAAGTTTTAATGCGCTGAGCGTCCCGGGCCTCTTCAGCGCCGTAATAACCATCCGGGGGAAACACTGAAGTCCTGACAAAGACCAGGGTGAAACCGCTGCTGTTTAAAGAGAGGAAATGCAGCTTTCTACTTTACTGGTCCGACAGACGGCGTTTCTGCAGAGCAGCCGAACCCGTCGGAGGACCTCACACACACACACACACACACAGCCTTCAGAGTTCACAGGACAGTCTGCTGGGTATCTCCAGCTGTAACTCTGCTGGAGAATATCAGGAATAATTGGCCATTAGTGTATTTTGGGGTAAAAGAGCATAATGAAAGACTTTCCAAACAACAGTGTTGTTTGTCTGCACATGTACATCTCTCCCCGTGTGTATGTATGTTAGAGGAAACAGTGTGAGCGAGTGACGTGTGCAGTCATTACTTCACAGCAGGTTCCTCACAGGGCATTAGGCTCTCCTGCAGCGGCCGCGGCCAAATCCAGCTCATTATGGCTCCTCGGTTCAGATCCGGGCCTGATTTGCTCGCCTTTGCATGGCTCGCGGTTATCATGGAGAACGAGCAGAACAAATCTCATTAAGCGGACAGACAAACTTACAATAGGAGCCGAGATCAGACTGTAAGAGGTAAATATTGACTGAGTGAGGCGGCGAGCTGAACGCAGCAGCAGCTTTCTTTGTTCTCCGACATTTAAATTTAACTAACTGCATCAATGTTGCACGCTGCAGCGTTCGGCAGCACGGCTCTGTATCATCTCTGCTTCACCTGTTTTTTACTCTGCTGTTTGGAGGGAAGTCAAAACCAGCCACGGCTTTATTCCCTTCATCAGAACTCTTATAAACTGCATGTTTTCTTTAAATTATCTGCAAAAATACACAATTTATCCTAGAAAAAGAAGCTTAAAGTGTGTCTGTTAGTGTCAGTCTCTTTCTTCTACATGTGTCATTTAAAATCAAACCAGATCCTGTTAGAAACATTAAACTCTGCCAGGATTGATTCTGCTGAAAATCTGTTTACACAGAGCCCAGAGGAGAGGACTGCAGACAGGACTGCATGCATGCATTTTTTCCAACAGTTATGATGCGCGTGGAGACTTGGAAACTTGTTTATATATAAAGATTTTGTCTTTCTAACTGTTATTCTGCACAAAGACATGTTTAAGCTGCAGAGATTTATACAGATTTTATATATTTTAGTCATATCCTGATGAAAACATGCGTATCCTGCAGGCATATGCACATTTGTGCGTGCATTTAAAAATCCAGTCTTCTCCTACATGTAGCTGCATGCTAATCTCAGGGAAGCATGAATTCTTGGATGCAGATGTTGTTCATTTCTACCTGACTTCGGATCACATTCCTGCCGGTGCAGGTTGACTGTTTCGTGCTGATATTCTACCATGCTGCTAGCTGCTAACGTCATCGTGGTTGTGCATGTTGTTATGACACATTAAAGCACATTAACGTGTTTGAATAGAAACTCTAAAGTCCCATTTAACTGCTAAAAACTTAAAATTCCGTGCACACATGGTAGTGCAGTAATATCATCCCTGTCAACTGTCTTCAAACATGAGTTCACAGACAGTTGCAGAGAGGAACTCCACTTTTGTGCAGGAAAATAAGAGTGATGTTGACAGAACAGAGGTAGCTCACCTTTTTTATTTCCCACTACATCACTGCTGTGGAGCAACAATAAAGCCGAGCTGACAGCTCCCACTAACTGGCCAGTCTAACCAAAAAAGCGAGCTCTGACCTCAGGCTGTGTCTCCATACATCAGCTGCACGCTGAATGACTCACAACGCACCAGCGCAGGTGTGTTAAATATGTTCCTGTGTCTGTTTCAGAGACTGTTTCCTGCTGCAGGATGCACACGCAGGCCTTTTAATCTAAAGAATGAGGTGTAGAGAAACTGTCCGCCATCAGAGAGATAAGCATATATTTTTCAGCCATACTTCTATCATGTTATTAAATCTAATTGCAGATTCAGAGCAGTGCAGCTTGATGGGTCCGACTAATTGGTCCCACATTAGAAACCGTAATTACCGCGGCGCTGAGGCTGCAGGATAATGTGTGTTGCATCATCATTGTCACTCATTTTTGGCAGCAGAAGCATTCAGCATCAGCACCTACTGAGCGCTCTGCATGCACGGCCGCGTTTATGCTGAGGATTAGAGTGTGTGTGTGTGTGTGTGTGTGTGAGTGAAGCCCCTTTCACACTGTCCATCCAAGAGATGTGGAGGAACATTTCCTGCACATGGGTGGAAGGTTTGCACTCAAATTTACTGCATGTTTAAAAAATCTGATTCTTTAACGTTGCACGGCGGGATTTTATTCCTGCAACTGAAGCTGGAAACGGGAATGATGCTTTCTCTTAAATCCAGCGTGCATGAAGAGAATTTCTTCAGACTTTTGCAGATTTTTACAGTTTATGGATGACTCGACATTTCCCAACTTTAGGGTCATGTGCAAGTGGGAGCAGGAACTGATATTAAAGGAATTCTGGAACACAAATTTTCCACATTAAGACCTCGGAACATTTGAGGGAAAATGCCGGTTTACTGATGATGCTTTTGAATCTGTGACTCATGAACTTATTGAGCTTTTAAAGCGATTCCTTCACGTGTGATTTCACTTTTGTTTGCACTCCAAACGTTCCTTGTTTGAAAAGTTTTCCGCCTTGTGCGTGTAGAGCACCGGTCTACTCTCTCTGTGGCTTTTCTTTATTTTTATTCCATTTTATTCTGGAATCACATAGTCAACAAAAAAATGTGAAAGAAACCAGAATTTGTTTTATATTTTGGATTCCTCTGTTTGCTTTGATGCTCTCAGACAGAAATTCCACAAATGAGCTCTCATCTATTGCAAAGACGTAACATGGGGAAGTTCCTGAACGTCTTGCAGATGTTACTAATAATAGACGGTGTGATTATTGTCACAGTGGGAAATTTGATAAATGAACGTCTCGGCCGTGTTATCTCCAATTTCGGCTGTAAACAAAAGGCGATAATGAGCGCCGTGTCACGACGAGTACGCTCCCGTCTGCAGCGATGAGAACACGTCTGCACACACACACGTCTGCACACACACACACGTCTGTAAACACACACACACACATCTGCACCCACACACACGTCTGTTATCTGTAGCACAGGCTGATAACACAGAGATATGTATTTATATATACTGTGTTCAGATGCTTTTCATACAAACAATAACTTAAAGATAATAAACGACATCCTGACAATGAAGTTTTTCATTACAATTATTTAAGCTCTCAGGTTATTTAAACTCATTATATATTCAGGTTTTCCTCTCAAGGTGAAAAACTTTTAATGATCAGCAAATACTGTAAAAACTGCCATCAATGTCCAGATTTGGGCTTGGACTAGAAATATATGAGATACTTTTAAAGTAGAAAGTAAGATAGCACCTCCTCATTGGTAAATAAGTCATGAATTATGAATTGTGATCTTGATTAATTGTTTTGTCCGATAAACTATTGAACGTAACTCCAGACGGCCTCGGGTGATTTATTCACAAGTACAAAACAAACAGTTTGAACTATTCATCGCTGATGAACATACAAGTTGCCAAACATTTTTCTGATGATAGACTTTAAAAAGTGATTTGCATGAAGCAGCTTGTTAAAACAAATGAATCTGCATGTTTTCTGATGATCTCTCCAGGCGTGAGCTGCATGATCATGTTTCTGTCCATCTGCCTGTTTGTTTGAATCTCTCTCACTGCTGGACCGATTAGCCTCATATCTGTTGCAGTGATAACACATTTCTGATAAAGCTGTTTTAATTATTGTTTTATATCGTCTGGCTCCTGTTAACTGACTCCTCGCTCCTCTGGTTAAATAGCAAAACAAGCCTCACTTCGTCTGTTGCAGGCCACATTTTGGCCTCGATAGTATGTGCTAAAACTAGACAAGTTTTGCTGTTACTTAATTGCAATAAACACATGAAAAGGATGCAGAAATAACCACAACATGATGCAGATGTGCAAAGAGTCTGAATTCATGCTTTTTAAAGTCTGTCTGCAAGACGACAAGCAAACAACTTTTAAAACGCTTGTTTTTTAAAGGTAGTTTGGGTTGATTTGACAGGTTGCGTCCTCTCTGTGTCGGAGCTGTTTTCCCTGCTGCTGTAAGTTTGTTAGGCTTTTGGCTTTTGCACATGTTGCGTCCTACACAAATCAGCCACAAAACAGTTTTTTTAATCCGTAAGACTCGTTTCTGTCCTCAGGCAGGTCATGTTCAAGTAAAAAAGGTCCCAGAACGACCACGAGTGTCACCACTCTGAAAACAATACGATAATAACAGACCCTGAACCTGCTTTAAAGGACTTCTTGCCCACAGCTGCACCCGCTCCAGTTTCCAGCGTCAGGTCGGCTGGAGTCTGAATGCTGAGCAGTTTATCCTTCTGCCTGCTGCGCTTGAGAAAAATCCAGTTTCTGGCAATCAATGCGACTTCCAGTTCAGAGATCAGAAACGGCATCCGGCTCCATTCAGGGTTCCTCCGTGTCACCGCGGTGTTTAACTCTGACGGCCACACATTAGAAACTCTGTCACGCTGGAGCTGTTTCAGGGCTGCTGAGGTCTTTACAAATGTTTTGACACATTGATTAGCCACTGCAGTTTCTCTCAATACCCAATCTGACCTGAATCTGCTCCTGCTGCAGAGCAAAAACACTGATTTATTCCTCTTATTATTGAGTGTCTGATGACAGAAAACAAGCTCTCCTGCTCAGGTTTTTACAGTTTATGGATGACTCGACATTTCCCAACTTTAGGGTCATGTGCATGTGGGAGCAGGGACTGAAATTAAAGGAATTCTGGAACACAAATTTTCCACATTAAGACCTCGGAACATTACAGGGAAAATGCCGATTTAGCTGCATCATGCAGTAAGAAAGACTTACAGAAGACGAAGCTCTGATGCTGCTTTTGAATCTGTGACTCATGAACTTATTGAGCATTTAAAGTGATTCCTGTGCGTGTGTTTAGACTTGACCTTGTTTGAAAAGTTTTCCGCACCGGTCTACTCACTGTAGTTTTTCTTTATTTTTATACTTATTTTCTACATTGTAGAATAATAATAAATACACCAAAACTATGACGGCACATGTGGAATTACATAGCAAACAAAGCAGTGTGAAAGAAACCAGAATATGTTTTACAGAGTAAAAACCCTGGTTTATTCCTGTTATTATTGAGTGTCTGATGACAGAAATAAGCGCTCCTGCTCTCTCTCTCTCTCGGCTGCTTCAGAACAATGAAACAGCCCGTTTGTTTCGCAGTAAATACGGCCGAATGTGAAGATTTCCCTAATTCCTCCTGAGGTTGCTTCACACATTCCCAGCGAGCTTCTGTTTAACATATTGTTGGCGTGTGTTTCTGCGACCTGCTCGTTAGTCTGCGGCTCCCATCGACCCACATGGGGATCATTAAAGTTTCATCTTATCTTCAATCTGAGAGCCAAGAAGCAGAGAAAGAGAAAGCAAGACAACAGAGTGTTAATCACGGCCCACATCTCGTCCTGCTGTCCCCGCTTCACCATCTGACACCGCAGGCGGATTAATCCGCTCCGTAAATGAAACTTGAGCTCTTTACTTTGTGGCGTAAATGAGGCCAGCGTGTTGGAGAGAGAGGCGGGCCTGTGGCTGAGTGTTTATTAAACCTGCTCAAACCTGCAGGAAATACTAAAAAACGTCCCCAATAACGCTGCTTTATATCACAGTTTTCACATATTCATTTCTTTACATTAGTGGCTTATTTTACTTCACCTCGCTGGTTATTCTTCATGTTTATTTCATGCTTTTAGGGTCATTTATATTATTATTCATGAGGGCCTTTATAGACCAATCATTAAATCTGCCTGCTGCTGCACATTTATAGTTATTTTTGTGTTATTAAAGCAAGAATCAACAAGCAGAAACATATTTTTTTCATGCACTGGTCAATTTTGAGGCTTTAAACTATTATTCTTTTATCAGAATAGTGCAAAGAAAACAAACATTTGGGTGTATATTTAAAATATTTGATAGATTAATTAGTCTAAACCTTCGTTAGAAAGCTCCTCTCTCCTGTTTTACATGTTTTTATGAATTATATTCAATATCTTCTCTTCAAATAGAAGAATGTATAAAAACCTTTAAAGGTCGTTTTCGCAACTTACAGACACAAACTGACCAGTTTTATTTCAACTATATACATCAATCTATTGTTTATATTTTTATACATTTTGTTCTTTTGTTCAGTTATTTTGCACAAAGATCAGTCCACAAAGATGTCACAGGGCTTTTATTTTGAAACATAACCAGGAAGTGTTGATTTGAATAATATAGTTTCCAGATATAGTAACTAATTGTAGTGAAATTTGTGCTGCTGCTGGTGCAAGGTCGATATGACTGTTGAAAGATCATTTCTCTGCTTATTTCTGCTGAGATTTGTGCGTCATGTGGAAAAGAATAGGCGACATCCTGGATCTCCCTCGCCAAAATAAAATCCCGGAGATTATTCAGCACACATTGCTCACACAGACAGAGAGGCCCAGGTGTGAGTTATGGACTTGAATAATGCTGGAAAAGTATTTTTGCAGAACATTTTGATGTCAAAGTGAAGCCGACCTTAAACTTCTGCATAGAAAATGTCATCATTTTATACTGTCGTGTGACATTTTGTCCTAATTAGAGAATGAAGTCTTGAGTTATGGCCAAAAATGAATGTATGAGGTAACAGTGATAAGTCTAGGAGTTCATTCTTGAGACATTTGTGCTAAACTTGAAGAGGTTCCCTCAGGCTTTTCTGAGATATCGCTGTGAGAAAGGGACAAAAAAGCACAAAACGCTTCTGCAGGATGCCTGAAAAACCACCAGAACACCACAAAATATCACGTTGAATCGTGCACAAACACGGAGGTGTGGCTGCACATTCCTGCCAAGAGTTTCACACAAACAAACACGAGGAAGATCCGGAGACGAGCTTCCGTGAAATCCATATGTGGCAGCCGGAATGACATCTGGATAAGCGTTAGCTGATATAAATAAAATAAATAAAACATTTTGCTGTGAAAGGATCGACAGCGTGCGTCCGACCCAGGGCGCCACACTGACAGACAGGCTGTCAGAGTGAGTCTTTGTCTTTATTATCACCCCATCCGTCAGAGCTGCACACTCACACCGAGTTAATGAAGAAACTTCACGTTAAAACACACACAGGGCTGCAGTCTGTGCACGCACACACACGGCGTGCACATAAATCCTCCACAGGCTGGAGTGTATCTTTACATCTGCAACAATAAATCAGATTTATTATCGAGCGTTTTATCAGATTAATTGTCGTTATTTTTAATTCAAAGAGTCTCGACGCTGGCTTTGCTCCACGGCGCTGAATATATATATATTTATATTGGATTACATGTGCTGTCTGCTGCTCTGATCTCTCTGTGATTTCTCAGATTCTGCAGAGCTGCACATCTCCTCACATCCAGTGGGAATAGTTCATAATAAAAGACAGTATCTGGTTGTGTCGCCGTGTTACATCCCGTGATCGTAACCTTTTCCAGGAGACGGATAGCTGGAGCAGCTCCCTGAGATGCTTCGCCTGATACGGCTGATGAACGGCCTGTAAACTCCTTGCAGGCACTAAAACAACAAGAGGGGGCGCCGTGCAAACGTGCAGCTTTAAACAGAGCGCAGCTGCTGAATCATGAGAGGGATGCGATAAAGTAGAAACAGACGCCTTCATCTGCAGATTTATTGTTTACTTTCCGTCCTGATTAATGGCTGGTTTTTATTCCGTCTGCAGGAATCAGATGATGGCGTGAGATACGACTTCCTGTATTATAGTGTTAGCAGTTATTCACTTATTGAGATCAAGAGACTCTTGAGAATTAATGACATTAATCCTACACACTAATTAAAACAAATGCAAATGTATTTCTCCTCTTGCATTATGTTTGGTAGGTAGATTAAGGATGGCTGCGAGCTTCAAGGTGAACTAAAGTGCTTATTGTAATGTAAATATGAGCTGAAAACCGAGTCAAGTGCAGGTTAAATGTGTGAGATTTAGCTCTACCTAACCTGCAGGAATATATAGATGGATGTCGTCGGTGTGGGAGGATTTGGAGAAGCATTTTATAAACCGAAAAACTGGTTTTTCATGCATTTTAACGAGTAAAAGTGCACGATTCAGTTGATGCAGCCAAGTTTTATTTCCAGAACAAAAAGTAACAAAGTAAAGGATTCATGCACGCCTTTTAGTCCCTTTTATGCAACTAAATATTATCAAAAATATCAGAAGTTAGAGCATCATTGCATCGAATTGTATGCAGCTTAAGTGCAACAACACCATCTGAAGCAACCAGCTAATATTACTAACAAGTTCAACAGAGAAGACCGGCTCAGTGTCTGTCTGCAGCTTTTTATTTTGCAAAAGTCTTGCAGACTAAACAACTAAAAGCCAGGCAGAGATTTTCTGATCGAGCAGCCTCTTGCTCGGTCACTCTTTTCTGTTCTTTTGTCATGTAATCCGAAGAAGTTGTTGTTCCCAGTGGTCCAAAGCTTCTTTCTAATGGTGTAAACACCAACATACTGCTTCTCCTCTCCTTTTGCAGGCTAACTGAGGTAGCTGACAGTTTTTTATTGGCTTTTTGAAACCACAAGAGTCTCAGCTTTCCACTCTTTTCCACGTTATGCAGCTCACAGACTCTTTAGGGACCCAGGATGCACAAATATTCACATATAATAAGCAAAAATATAACTTGTGCATGAGAAAAATGGGATATTTTCCCCCTAAAGTGCATTAAATTTGCATGAAGTGGGCATGTCTGTGCAGAGGAGACCCATTTCCCTTTAAACCCCTTTAAAAATGACCATCACCTTTTCATCCAGACGTCATGTTCTCCTTCGATCTTCTGCTTTCAGATAACACCAGTATCTTCACTCTCACAGACAGTAATTTTATCTGAACCAGCCCGTTTTATGTCTCCTCTCACTCTGAACACAAGAGTTAGTTTAATTTTTCTGTCATTATGACATGAAATACAGAGCGGCCTCCTGTTGATCCAACCCCAGGATCTGAAGCGCAGATTCACCCTTTATGGTTCTCACCGCGGGTTCACAGATGAATCCCTCTGTTAATGAAATCACATTGTAGCAGTTAGCCTCATTAAACTGATGCAGAGATGATCTGTAAACGCTCAGTGCTGACTCTGAGTGTTAGTTCCTGTTTATCTTACATAGTTTAGAACATGTTTCACGTCTTTTACTCATTATTTCCTCTGTATTATGTGGAGTTTGTGCAGCAGCTGCTGTTTGCAGTATCACGCGTCACCTTGAACGTCCTCTAAAATTAACTGACTTTGAGCTGTTTCATTATGTGCTGAGCTCAACTTTAAAGTCTCTTTCATCTGAACGATTGTCATGAATCAGAAAATGGTTTTAAGTCGTAAGCACACAGGATTTATTGGACAGATTGTGCAAAACCAACAGGAAGGAAAATCCAATCTGTTTTCTGTATAAAGTGTCAGTGTTGGACTCAGGCTGTCTGAGGGGACTTTATCATTCCAGTTTCTCCATTTACAGACACTTTTTTACCATTTAAGGGCGTCCGAGAGGTCAATTAATCACATTTTTTAATTTATGAGCAGCCAAAAGAGCATTTATTCAATTTTTTTTTTCATTTAAGGACACCCTAGAGACCAATCTACCACATTTTCTCCATTTATGGGGACCTTAGAGGGCACTAAATTATGTTTATTTTCCATTTTTGGGCACCTTAGAGGGCACCATTCCCTTTATGAGCGCCCAAAAGGGCATTTATTCATATTTTTTCCATTTAAGGGCACCCTAGAGCAGAGGTTGCGCTAGACTTTTTCGTTGTCTGTCATTTTGACTGACAGGGTCATAAAAATCCCGTCATAATCTATTTTTACCGGTCACTTAAATTTTTTAAATGATAATAATGACATATTCAATTGC
>CAFUXE010001960.1:163641-201951 GCA_903364295.1 Serranus cabrilla | reverse complement strand
CAGACGGACTCCCCCGCCGACTCCCCCCCTTTATCAATGCGCTGTCATGACAACCAGTCCAGATTACAGATTAGCAGTAAACCCTGTGAATGACTGAGAATAACTGTAATCAGACAACAATAAGTGCTGTGATTTATCCAAATTCCCTTCAGAAAACGAGCGTTTTTAACGCTGCATGCTGGTGAACGACATAACAAAGCATGAAATCAGACTTTATACACATCTGCATCATAATGCAGTTATTTCTGCATCATTTTCACCTGTTTCTTGCAGTTAAATCGCTGCAAGACCAGTTGTTTTTGAGCTCATATGGCTGTATTAGTGGCAGTCAGAATAACCCTGATTGTCCTGAACTCCATTCAGAAAACAAACGTTTTAAAAGTTGTTTGTTTGTCGTCTTGCAGAATGACCTGACAAAGCATGAATTCAGACTTTTTACACATTTGCATCTTGTTGTGATTAATTCTGCATTCTTTTAATCCATTTCTTGCAATTAAATTACTCCAAAATCGGTTAATTTTGAGTACATACTGATGAGTTAACAGCAGTCAAAATAGCCCTGAATGCACTCATTTTAGAAGCTGTGGTCTTGTAGATGGACCTCAAAATGTACTTTTTACACATTTGTATTGCAACGTAATCACTTCGGCATCCTTTTGATTAATCAAATAAAAAACCTGTTAATTTTGAGTACATACAGCCCTGATTATCCTGAACTCCATTCAGAAAACCAACATTTTAAAGGTTGTTTGTTTGTCGTCTTGCAGACAGACCTGACAAAGCATGAACTCAGACTTTTTAAACACCTGCATCATGTTGTTGTTATTTCTGCATCCTTCTGATCTGTTTCTTGCAATTCAATTGCTGCAAAATCTGTTGATTTTGAGTGCATGTGGCTGTAATAGCGGCAGAGTGTCCTGATCTTTGTTGATAAAGCATGCATTCAAAAAGTTGTTTGCTTGTTGTCTTGCAGTAAATATTCTGCTGATTGATTCAGTAGTACCTATGAGAGATGTCCTGCAGACACACATGCGTGACCCCTGCAGGTTTCACCTGATGGACAGAAACAAAAGAGCGACTCTATAACATTTGTTTACATTTGGCAACAAATGTGCACTTGAACCCTCTGCAGGCTGTGAATTAGCACACTGTGTGTGCTGTTTTTTTAGCCACGCTTAATTAGTTTCTGCTGACCACAAATTAACAGCGTCATTACTTTAATGCGTCTCGCTGCGAGAGCCGGATCACCACATTTTAAAACCATGATCTCTTGTATTCTTTGTAGCATATTGAGGAGACGACGGCTCCGGAGTGCTAATGTGATTCAAAGTGACACGACAGCATGAAACGGTGCAGCCATCTCTCCGTTTGCTCCGAGGGCGAAGTTAGGGTTCGTGAGGTGCATCTCCAAATGAGGATGTGGGTTATTCCGGGCGCCGGAAAAATGAGCGTGTCGTCGTTTTGGAGGATTATGAAAGCAATAGACCCCCGCTCAGAGGTGGAGGGGAGTGAGGTGAAGTGAGGCCAGGAAACAGGGATGAATAGGATGATTTAGGGCTTTAGTTGCAGAGAGAGAGAGAAGAGGAGATTGAGTGAGATTGATCGTGATAGAAGCTGTCAATAAGTCCGAGGCAAGCTGTGAGGAGAGGAGGAAACGAGGAATGAGGAGTCCCACAGACCAAAAAACAAAGAGAGCGGGAAGGGGAGGCAGCGAGACATATGAAAATGGATCAAGCAGCCAGTGAAGCTGAGAAGGACGAGTGATGGAGAGGGAGGAGGTGATGAGATGGATTCCACTGGACCATGAGATTGATGACTCTGCTTCAGAAAGAGAAGGAGAGGAGAGAAAAGCCCTGATGAGAGAAGCATCGCGCCCTGCAAGACACGACAAAATCTGGAGTCTGATAAAAGAACGAGTTGCTTTTTATCTTAGAAAGAGCAGCATCTCTGCAGTATCTCCAACAGGATCTACAGCTCTGTTTCTGCTCACGCTCTGCAGAATACGAAGATTAGCAAATAAAAGATTTAGTCAAACATCTCAAGATTTGACTTAAAGTTTCGGCATCATATTTAGAGATTAGATTCATCCCCTCACGGGCCGCCAGTGTGTCCAATTAGAGCTGAGATCCTCTAAAAGTCGTCTGTCCGGCTAACGAAGGAGCAGCTCGTTACTCAGGAGGATATGTAAAATCACAGGCTGACAGCGAGGTACAGGAGGACAGGAAGTGGGTATTAATCTCTCCTCCTCTCAGGCTGCTGGAGTGGCTCCGGGGGGATCAGAGGCAGATAAACAGCGTCTGCAAACAGAAAGTGGTCGTAGAGGCTGACGGGCTGTGGCACCGCCTGACGTTAGGGGCTGTAATGAATAGGGAGTAAAGAATATTGTTGGATGTGTCACACGGCGAGCTGCTCTGATACCTTTAGTCTCATTCTGATTCATGTTCTCGTCTTCTTTCAGATGCTGAATCCACACGAGCTGCGATGGGACGCGGCAAGGACGTGACTCCAGCCCGGCGCTCCGCTCCGTCACTCCAGCACTAGCCAGCAGAGGAGTCCGTCTCTGAGGTGAATGTCAGCCGTGTTGCGGAGGCAGCCGAGCTGCACCGCCAGATCTGAGACAGCCCATGGAGGCACGGCCTCGCCGTTTACGCCGCTGCCGCCGCTAACAGCCGAGTGACCAGCGATGCCTTCCAAGGTCTCCTGCTTGTACTTGCTGACGGTGGTGTGCTGGGCGAGCGCTCTGTGGTACCTGAGCGTGTCCCGCCCCTCCACGTCCTACGTGGGACAGCTGGCGATGCCCATCCGCAAAAACCAGAAGGCGAGCAAGAACGGCACCTTCAGCAACATCCGCACGCGCTCGCTCAACCCGCACGACTTCGACTACCTCGTCAACGAGGCCAAGAAGTGCGAGGCGGAGCCGCCGTTCCTCGTCATCCTCATCAGCACCACGCACAAGGAGTTCGACGCGCGTCAGGCCATCCGGGAGACGTGGGGCGACGAGAGCACCTTCCCGGACGTGCGCGTGGTCACGCTGTTCCTGCTGGGCCGCAGCACCGACGGCGTGCTCAACCAGATGGTGGAGCAGGAGAGTCAGATCTTCCACGACATCGTGGTGGAAGACTTCATCGACTCGTACCACAACCTGACGCTGAAGACGCTGATGGGGATGCGCTGGGTGGCCACGTTCTGCCCCAAGGCGCAGTACGTCCTGAAGACGGACAGCGACATCTACGTCAACATGGAGAACCTCATCTACAACCTGCTGAAGCCGTCCACCAAGCCGCGCCGCAGGTACTTCACCGGCTACGTCATCAACGGCGGCCCCATCAGAGACATGCGCAGCAAGTGGTACATGCCGCGCGACCTGTACCCCGAGAGCAAGTACCCGCCCTTCTGCTCCGGCACCGGCTACGTGTTCTCGGCGGACGTGGCCGAGCTCATATACAAGACGTCGCTGCACACCAGGCTGCTGCACCTGGAGGACGTGTACGTGGGCGTGTGCCTGCGCAAGCTGGGCATCCACCCCTTCCAGAACAGCGGCTTCAACCACTGGAAGATGGCGTACAGCCTCTGCCGCTACCGCCGCGTGGTCACCGTGCACCAGATCTCCCCGGAGGAGATGCACCGCATCTGGAACGACATGACCAGCAAGAAGCACCTCAAGTGTTAGCAGCCGGAGCGTCGGCAGGAAGGAGCAGGATCCAGAGCGTCGGGAGAAAGGAGCAGGATCCGGAGCGTCCTCTTGGTGTATCTACATCCTTTCTCAGACTCTCAAAACAGGCGCAAAGTTGGAAATGTTTTCCAAAAAAATGTGGAGGTTATCTGGGAGAATTCCAGACAGGAAGTCTTGTGTTCTTTGAGACAAACTGCAGACACGAACACGAACACCCTGTGGGGTCGATCATAGCTTCTACTCCTGAATGTTCTCATGTATTTCCAGTCGTTGTACTTTCTGAACCAGCTGTTGTTGTTGGATGTACCGTGAGGACGGCTGACACACGACGCCGTCATGTTGCATTAAAAACTCCTTTTCAGAACCAGACGTATTTTCTTACAGCAGATCTGCAGATCTCTGCACCCGGACCGCCTGGAGTGATCGGCGGCTGCATTCCCAGGTGGATGTGACCTGTGTGAGCGTGTAATGTGCAGTTATTGTCCCAGGCAGCGCTGTGAGCAGCTGCACACTGTTATATTTTCTATGACTGGATCCGAGAGGAGAACAGATGTACTGTGAGGACGAATATTACACTTTTCAGTGCTTTCTTCTTTTCAGTTACTTGAGATTAAATAAAGCGCTTTTATAAAACGTGATGTTGTTTTTTTTTTATATTCTGCTGGATTTAATCTGTAAATGATGCATGTGAGGAAACTCGAATCCTCCGAGGTGCTTCTGTTGGGAAACACGCAGCGTCTCATCAGAGCAGCTGCGATGGAAGATTAAACCAAAAGTAGCATCAGGAATCACGGAGCCAAGCTGCTTTTTTTGCACATTTTCTGTATTTTTTCATGTATTTCTCTCCTGTGTGCAAACTGCATATTTAAATGTAAGAGTTTCATCCTTTAAAAGTCTGTTTTAAATCTCAAACTCACACCTGGACCCTGCAGGATCGATGACATCACAGCTGCTTTAGGAGCCAATCACAGGCCGGGAAATCGGGAAATCTCTTATTATGGGATGTGTTTTTTAAAGGCTTCTTATGTGGTGAAAAAAAGGCCTTCTGTTGGTGTTTTTTCTTTATTTTTATTATATTTTCTACATTGCAGATTAATATTAAACTTACAAACTGTGATGGAACACACGTGGAATTATGTAGTAAACAAAAAAGTGTTAAAAACAAGAATGCACCATTTTCCTGGACATCTCTGCAGATGTTTCATTTCTCTCTGCATTTTAAATTTATCTGCACATTATTTTATTTTATTTACACATTGTTTAAATTTATTTGCACATTATTTAAATTTATCTGCACATTATTTGATGCTTTTTATCCGTTTATCCCAATATTTAGTTTTTTTAACAGATAATTGGAAAAATCTGGAGTCGGGATCTGATCTGCCCGGTGTTCCTTTATCCTGGCGAGTGTTTTTAATCCGGGATGTTCAGACAGTGATCTGTCTGTGTTTAATCATGAGTCAGTGAGTCGTCTGCAGGTCTTTAAAGCGAGTCTCCGCCCACTGGAGCTGGTGATCCGGATGGTTCTGGTGAGTCTAATAACACCTGATATAAAGATCTGTTTTTTATTTATTTATTACTGTTCAATGTTTTCAGCACAGCCTCACCTGATGATTGGATCATTATTCCTGCACTTTGACTCCCTGGATCAACATGTTGAACCCCAAAAAAAGCATAAAATCTGATTAGAAAATGTTTTTTCCTTTCAGAACCTGATCGTGCTCAGGTTCTATTATTACATTTTTTGGTTGTTTTTTTTCCTTCCTAAAGGTTTTGTTTTATTTTTCTCATTGTTAGTTATTATTTATTTTATTAATATTTTTTCCTTGTTAAATTAATATTAAATTAATTTAATAAAATTAAAACATAAAATCAGATTTTTAGAATGATGTTGTAACAAAATGGAGATAAATATATTTTTGTACTTAATATATTTGACCTCTCTGGTTTTTTACTGGGTTTTTTTGTTTTTTATTTTTCCTTCATAAAGGTTTTATTTTTTTCTTTGTTAATGTTTGTTTTTTTGTGGAAAAACACAAATTAAACCTAACATGCTCAAAGAAGACTTTTAAAATCTAACATATAAGAGGCATAAATATATTTTCATACTAAATATATATAAACAAATATATGTACCAGTTTTTATGGCTTTGTTTTTAATGATGTAAACAGTAAAAGGCAGTCATTTTTTGTTTGTTTGATGCCTTAAAAATAAAAAATTGATCTGTTAATTAGTTCTTTTTATCTTAAACATGAAGCATTTGAAGCGTTTGGGTGAATTTCTGTGATGCTGGATGTCTGAATATGGACGAATCTGCAGCAGCAAAATCCTTGTAATTAGGTTGCTCCAGCCTCGATGCCTACAGGTGTGTGTGTGTGTGTGTATGTGTGTGTGTGTGTGTGTGTGTGTACATAGGCTTTGTGAACTCTTTGTTCCAGGCATCATCATCATCCGAGGGAGCAGCAGAACTCCGGCGGGATTTGGTGCTGGAGAAATGAAAAATGTCTTCTGTTCTTTCCTTGCAAAGATAAACATAAATGTGGGAAGCTCTCGTGTCGAGGCGTTTTCCTCAAACAGCTTCACTCGGAAGTCTTGTGGGAGCTCGTAGGCAGAAAACACACCATCGCTGTTATGATTTCCTCATAATAAAACTATTCCCGGCTGACATCTTTACGTCAAATGCTCCTTTTTGATCACTTTCTGCAACAGTTTTAGAAACTAGAATATAATTGAAACAGTTTTATTCGGGTTCAGGAGGAGAAAACACCCAAACAGCAGCAGGATGGAATCAGTTCAGGACTTGATTTTCTTTGTGTTGTCCGCTCACTGCTCCACATGTGAAATAATTGTTATTCCCAGCTTTTTATCCTCGGTGTTTTCCTCTGATCACCCCCTATGGCATATGCAGTTTGACACAATATGCTGAGTAATAGAAAGGCTGCTCTGTAATTGGCCAAACAGCCCAGTGGTGAAGCATTTAAAGGCTAAAGCTGGGGGAAAATGAAAAGCGAGTGATTATTCCGGGGCTTGTGCTAAATGAACCTCATAACGAGCGAGGCGGAGTGTTAGACAATTGGGAACACTCAGATTTCAAAACAAAGCATTGAAGGCAGGCCTGTGGAGCCTTGAGTCGAATGCTGTGTTACGACAGTGCAGACCTCGCTGTGGCTTGTGTTAAGACTGGAGGCAAATTCCTTAATGCTGCATAATCTGCTGCATCCCTGTATATATATTCATATTCTTGCCCCAGATCTTTTGTTTGCAGCCTTCTAGTTAGCGTGACCTCCTCGTGACCTTTCCTTTCAGGCACAGATGATGCAAGTTTACGAGAAAATAGCTGTGGAATAAATTGTCAGTGTGCAATCTGCCATCTGTGCAGACGCACTTCCACCAAGGTGAGACACGGCGGCTCAGCGAGCAGCTGGGGAGCCGAACGACCCTCTCCCTCCTCCAGCGACGCTGCGATCCATCACGACGCGGCAGCTTCCCTAAAATGATAATGACGACTTGATGTGCGGCCTGGAGTGATTCTGGATGTTCCTTTGTTGCTTTATAAGCGACTGTGAGGTTTTGGATGTGCAGTTTTGTGAAAGGATGGAGATTTCTTTGCTACTTTGTCACATGTTGGTGTAGAAAACAGCTGCGTTGGATTGTTTACACACTTGTAAACGCGTACAGGAGGATTCCACTAGAGGGCAGACTCTACAGAACTACTGGATATCCATTATTTATCCTTTACTTAACTTCTGAAGCTGTTTGTCCATTCATCTTAGCTTAGCCTACTGTTTCAGCCAATTGTCCTTTACATTTAACACTAATATCAGCTTTTTATGTATTACAACTAATCATCTAAACTATTTACTTGTCAGGCTGTTTATCCTTTACTTTTAGTGAATTTAAATAGCTTTTTAGATTACTTTACTGCAGTAAAAGTACTGATATTTACAAGAAAAAATGGACAATGGTCAAAGATTTAAACTGTTATCTGTTGTGGCCAGTAGAGGGCGCTCCAACACCACAGCCGTTGCATTACCGTAGAAGAAGACGTTCGACGCGGCAGAGGGAGACATATATCCGGGACAAAAACTTCCAGAACACCGCTGATGAATGATGAGTTATTTTTCACTTCACCAGCAGAAGTTTTGAACCAGTTTAGAGACAGGAGATGTTCTGTTGGGCGTTTTACTGCTTTTAAAATGATTATCTGTTGAGTGACGTTCCGTGAATAGCTCAGTTAAGCTGCTAACGCTAGGCTAGCTGTCATTAGCCGCTAACGCGAGGCTAGCTGTCATGAGCCGCTAATGCTAGCTGTAGTTAGCGCTAGCTGTATTTTTCTTTATGTGTCCGTGCTTAAAAAGAGTCAATAAATCAACTGTTGATGAATAATAGTGTGATGATGTGTTACTTATGTTGTTTGGTCAAAGTTATAATTAAATTAGTCAGGCTAGTGAAACTGCACAGGGGTTGTTAAATTAGTTTCCGGTGTCACAGTTTAACTGGTGATCTTGTTAACTGATGTCTTTTGATTGCTGTAGTTTCTGGAAGACATATTCAGATCCTTTACTTACAAAAATACTAATTCCACACTGTGAAATTATTCCACTACAAGTAAAACCCTGCATTCAAAACTTACTGAAAAGTATCAGCATCAAAATGAACTTAAAGTATCAAAGATAAAAGTACTCTTTATGCAGATTGTTATATATTCTAAATATATTATTAGATTATTATTATTGATGCATTTGTGTGAGCAGCATTTTAATTTAGTAAAGATGGGCTCCTTTAGTATGCTGTTATGAGATTTAATGAAAAGAAATGTCTAATTTCTTTACATTTATCATGTTTTTTATGTATCAGGAGGTTATTATTTTGGAAAGGCCCTTAAATCAAGCACTTTGTGACAGTATTGTCCTACACTGCTCCTGCTGGTCATGTGTGCACATTGCACTTGCAGATGTGTTCATTTCTGACAACGTGCACGACTAATGTTTCAAATGGATGCAAGATACAAGAGGCAGCCATCATGTGCATGCAAACACTTAAATAAAGTTTATTGTCCACCTAAAGTTTTTGATGACAACCCAAAGCTAGCAGTATTCGTATAAGCAGGAAGTATGTTTTTCCTCATGCTTGAGGTTTATTATTATTTCTGTATTTTTGCCACAGTATCTGACCCTGAAATTGTGATTCAAACAATGCAAAAATAACAGAAGTTTGAAATTATATATTATATATATATTCAAATCTGAACAATCTGTTTGCAAAAATAACATATACAGTAATTATTCTAGTTGTATTATTGCATTATTTCCCCTCAAATTCTTTTTATATTTTAATTTTGTTCAGAATTTCTCTGGAGAAATATATGACAGACAGACAGACAGATGAACTAATGTGATATGTTTTTGCTTATCATATGCATTATAAATGATTATTGTTACATGCACAGCCTCAGTCACTAGTTTCTCCACGTGAAGTGAAGCACGGCACAGAAACTGATGTTTACTTGTGATTCAAAGGTCAGAACTTGATGCAGCTCAGCGATCAAAAGCACAGGAGCCATTAATCTTCGTCCTGTCTGCCACGATTCAAACATTTGATAAATATACAGCAAACACGAGTCGATTCTGGACGATTGCTGCCTCTGAGACTGAACATTCAAATTTGTTGTGAAATTACTTCTGTGCAAAACAAATCAATGGCAGGCGGCTGAATGAGCTGCAGACTTGTGCTGCATAAATGACGTTCTTGTCACTTAGTGTTTTATAGGCAATCACAGTCGATCAGTCCAAGTGTGTCCGGCAGCAGGAAGTTAACCCCTGCTGCAGCTCCACTCGGATATGTAAGAGAAAACCTGCAGGAGAAAGTGTCCTTGTCAATGACAGCGTTTCTGCCGCATGAATTATTTTCTGTCATCCATAACAGATAGATGGGATTTAAATAGGAAGCATACATCACGACGTGGGGCAGGGGCACCACAGGCACTTGACAGAAATGAGCTCGGCTGAATTTGAATTTCGTAAGCGGTAAATTAACTCTTAATGCCCCGGGATGGGAGCTGATCTCCTGGAACGTGTGAGCAGGGAGCTCACCTTCTTCTGGAAGCAGCAGGTTCATATTCATGACCAGCTGCATGCTCGGGAATATTTGCATATGTGCACGAGTGTCATAAATCCGTAATGTGCTGGTGAATATTAACCATTGCATTGAAGCAGGTAAAGGAACAGAGTACCTGTGGAAGCTGGCTGTGTATTTGATGTCAGGTTTCTTTTATAATTTAGCAGATGGAGCAGTGTACGAGTGGTATTTATCCGACTGGAGGCCTGAGTGTTTGATGTGGATGAAGGTGATCCTTGTGTTCTTTTCTTCCACTCGCGTCAGCGTTTCAGAGGCAGCTCGGCAGTTTACAGCGTCGTAAAGTGCAGCGATTCACAACACAATAAGCCTGCTGGTCCCCATCAGAGCAGCTTCTTTCTCCGTTCTATTCACAGCGAGCTCCTTTCAGCTGGTTTTAAACTGAGTGGGAATCATTTTTCATACACTGTCAACTTCAGGTTGGTTTGGTTACACTTAGCGAACTGCTTTAGCTGTTTATCCAGCAGCTAATATTAACTAGTTACCCCCAACTATCTATTAGCTAATATTAACTAGTTACCCATCTGTTTATACATTAGCTAATATTAACTAGTCGTCTTAACTGTGTATCCATGAATGAATATTAACCAGTCATCCTGACTGTTTGTCCATTAGCTAATATTAACTAGTTACCCATCTGTTTGTCCATTAGCTAATATTAACTAGTTCTTCCTGCTGTTTATGTAATATTAAGTACAGCTAACCAGCTGTTTATTTCTTACTTTTAATGAACCATTTCACATTGCTATCTTTGATATTTTTATTTATCTACAATATGTTTATTCAGCATATTGTAGTCGGCAGCTCACTGGTTTCACAGTGAATTCACAGAAGATTCAGTTTTAACGCTGATTGGATGCTTTAATTATGAAATCACAGTTTCTTTATTTTTAATTGGTTGTACTCCCCAACCTTTCCCCTCTCAGCAGCTGAGCGCCGCCCTGGTTAGATATTAATGGATCTCATGTGCTCTGTCACATTGTCTTTATGAATTATGTATTCTGCAACTGCAGCTCATGTGGCCTTTAAACTGAGGCTGGGAAACTCAGTTACACAGCATGAAACAGGACAAAATATCTGCACCAATATAATGCTCTTAAAATACAAATTATCCCCAGACTCTGACAGAGAATTTGGCCACTTTGCACTGAACTTCCTGTGATGTGATCGGAGGATACTAAGTCCTTGTTGTCTTAATTAGAGCAGCTGAAATGAAGCTGCTGAGGCCTGAAGCTACTTTGTAAGCTTTTGGGAAAACCGTTAATTAGTGATATCGTTGCATTCTCAAAGAATCAAACTGTCTTCAAAACATGAACTCGTTTTTTATTTTATAGTTGAAATTTAGGATTTCTACCTGCGTCCCAAGACAGAGAGCTGCTTTTTGTCTCTGATCTTTATGGTCCAACAAGTCTCAGTGTATTTAATATTGTCTTAAATTAATTATGCTGAGGTCTTATGGCAGTCTTCTGAAACTGAACAGATTCTAACAGCATTTTATTTGTTGTTTCTTGATCCTGGGTTCACTCCTGGACAAGGTCAATCTTTTTAATTTGACTTCCCTTTATTGTGAATATAATAAACTGTGTATATATATATATATATATATATAGGAGGGAGGGTCATGCCCCCTTAATGAAAATGTTATTTTTATTTGCAGCTCCGAGGACGGAGGGTCAACATAAATAACGAGATAGAGGTTTCTCAGATTTGTTGTTGTTTCCATCAAGGTTTTCTCATGAGAATCTTCAAACGATGTAGAGAAATATGTTGATAGAAATGCTACACGGTTTCTCGTGTGAGGCATGGTCAAAGTCCAGGGATAGTTTGACTCTAAGAAGCTTTTTATTTTAGTTTTACGTGCGTTACTGCTCGCCCAGCCTGGTGCATCTGAAGAAACTGAGCCCAAACTTCTCTTTCCTCTTCACTTCCTCATGAAGAAAGAAACCTCTTTGTCTTTTTTCCGGGTCATTTACTTTGATTAAGTTCCTACAAACTGCTGCACTAAAACCTTTAACATTAATTAATCAGGTTCAGTCACATCTACGTCTCATTCATCAATACAGAAGTTAGTTTTAAGATGCTTTCGTGGTGTTCCTGTACATCAGTAGCAGTGGTTGGCGGGGATCCGTGGGGAGTTCATTGCCTCATTTGGGATGTAATTAATCTGTGTTAAACCCACATCCATCTCACTCCTCACCTGACCCACATCTCACATGCAATTTAGCGCTTCACAACACAAACGACTGGAAACACGCCTGAAGAGGAGGAGGAGAGGATTGCTCTCCAGGAGGGAGATGGAAGCGTTTAAGGACAGAGCGGAGCGGGAATAGATGCTCGGGAAACGTTGGATCGGTGCTTGGGAAGAAAACTGTTGGGCTATTTTTCTCCTTCAGCTGCGTACCTGTCTGCTCTTCGTCTTTCTCTCCATTTATTATTTTCCTTTTACTTCCTGACCCGTCTCCCACTGTCTTCCCATCTCTCTGTGTGTCGGATAATCTAAGCCAGGCTTAAGCCTCCGACTCCTATCTGCTCCGTCTCCCCAGTTTCCCGTCTGAAATCCTCCAGCAGCTGCCTGAGAGGCTGTTTGCTGGCTGCATGCTGTTGACAGACAACACAGCTTTAAATGTGAAAACAAGGCTATTTCGAGCCGGCTTTGCCGAGATGGGATGCATGAATTTGTAGACAGAGAGTGGAGAAGAGGAAAAAAAACTCACACACAATTTTTCTTTGCACTTGTTTGACATTTTTCTCCGAACTTGTCAACACGGGATGCTTTGTAAGAACAGCATGGAGGAAAATGCAAACATTTTGTGCCTGTCACGGTGAAGGCTTTTATCCCGAGACGTTCCACTCGCTGCACACGGATACACATACACACAGACGATCCTGCTGACCTGGATGACACCTTGTACTGACTAATTGCTTGTTAAATTTGGAAACTTGGGAAGAATAACCAGAGTTTTAACAGGATGAAGAGTGTCTAAATGAACGTAGCTTCACTGGTTTTGATATTAATGGGATCATATTTATCACATGATGAATATGATTCCCATTAATAATCCTCATTGCAAAGGAAAACTTGACTTTAAAGGAATTTGTTTCACCGCTCAACATTTGTGCATCAATTACTCACCATGTGTTACCTTGAAAACTTTGAAACTCTGAAATGGAGGAATTACTTGATAAATTGAACTAAATTGAGGTAACGCAGGGAGAGTTTTAAGGGTGAAATATTGCTTCAAAGTGGAAAGAAAATCAGCCGGTAAACACACAGTTTATTAATTTCATTTTTGTTGTGCAGTGAAATTTTCCACCAAGACTGAAGTAACTTAATATCTGCATCCTGACAAAAAAGACAATGTCAGCAAGTTATAGCAGAGTAAAAATAAAAAATGCAAAATAAATAAAGAGCAAGCAACTAAATTAATAAGGCAAGGAAAATTCTAATAAATACATTATTAACAATGTTTTTATTGTCTGTTTTAGTCTAAATCTGACCAAAACTTACAAAAAGAACATCATGCTGTACTGAAGAAGACTTGAAACTAAAGATTGAGAGCATTAATAATATAAAGTAGGCTAATTTTCCTACAATCAGACTTCTTTTTGCAGCCGGTGGAGTCGCCCCCTGCTGGCCGTTAGAAAGAATGCAGGTTCTGCAGGTTTCTGCTGGCTGTAAATCAGTCGTGACGTGTTTCTTGCACCTTTCAGTGAAGTAATTTGGTTAGAAGTCAAACACAAACAGCAGCTGAATCTCCACATGATGCATTTTTATGATAATTCCCTCCCTGGACAGGATTTTGTGGCGCTCTCGCTCCCCCTGACCCCATGTAATCATCTCCTCTGCCTCGTCAATTTCCCTCCCCGCCATCCGTGGATTGATAAGCTCGCTCTGGTTGCAGTCCTTCCCATCTATCACACGGATCCTGGCTGAACGCAGGTATACAGCAGGAATGACTGACAACGTGAAGCCTGAATAGATGAAAAATCCCGCGCGGTGTCAAGGCTAGCTTTGCAGAAAATTCAATCAAACCTCAAGTGTCCGGGAGATTAATAGCTGCCATTATTCAAACTCGACTCCAGGTGCTCCACGTGTTGTTTATGTGAGTGTATGAACGTGTGGGTGAAGGAGAGGGAATATTATATTACCTCTACTGAGACTGATAAAAGTTTTTAGCCATAATCAAACAGCAGAATCGATTCTGCAAAGTGCTCGGAAAAGAGGGGGAGAAACTAAATTACAGAGGTCACACGAGGAGGGGGGAGACACAAGGTCAGCCGCTACATTACATCACAGGCTCCTCTCACTCCTATCGCTTCCAATTTACTTAATACAGCCACTCCGTTCTTCTCCCCTGCAAGATAATCGACAATGAAATGAAGTGGCGGCGGGCTGTGTCAGTGGGGGATGTGTCGGCTCGGCCTGATGGGAGATAATCGCAGGACACAGTAACTGCTGCCAGGAGAATTGCTGGGGTTTCTTTATGACCATAATAAGCGTAACCTTGTCTGGCAGTGTAAGGTAAGTCAAACAACCTGTGCACAAACATTTTGTTTGGCTGCGTGGACACACATACATAAAAACATCCCTCTCTCTCACACCAGACAGCAGCTCACATGTGAATTATGTCGCTGTCAGCTCAAACTCTCCCCAGAGCAATATGACTCCACACACACACACACACACACACACAGTGCACACCTACCCAATCATGACAAATCACCCTTCCACTGGCTGTCCCACCTCAGGGGGTTGTAACAACAGTGTCAGCTCGGATGAGGAAAGAGGCGACTCACCGACATGGATTCACCACTTTTACTTTCATGTTATTGAGCTGCTTTATTTCATTACGCTCTTTGAAACAAAGTTTCTCTGCAGTGACTTTAATCTTGCTGGTTTTCATCTTCTTGTGGTGGGTGTCACTCTGCATGAGGGAGCCGAACAGCTGGCAGCTTAATGCAGTTTGATCCTGTAACTTCTGTGACACTGACTTTCACTGTTCTGACGTGCATTTCTTTTTTTTCTTGCATGTTAACAGCGAATTAGGAAAACAACCAGCGTTCGTTTTCAGCATTTCCACTAAGTCCTTCCTCTTGTTTGCATTCAGCTGGCTGACTAAACACGGAAAAAGACCAGTGTCTGTCACTACTAATTACTTATGCAAATAGGCACAGCACAGTAATTACAGCCTGCTGACAGTATAAACACATGCACACATGTTGTAACCACTGCAAGCATCAAAGGATAATTGTTAGACAGGACAGAAAGGTTAACACTCCAGACCAAACCTCTATTTTTATACACGATGATATTTATTTAAATGAAGGTAATTGTGGTTTAGTTAAAAGCATGCGGCCCACAATAATAGTAATATTATTCCTGTAATCAGGAGAGAAAAACACCTGAGTGTGTGATTAAAGTGCAAAAGTCTTGTCTATTCATATCATTTCCTATTTTATTTTTAAAGCTGTTTACATGTCTTGTGTTGTTATTGTTACATAAATATATATAAATACATAAATATATATATATTAAAAATTGCTCATTTACTTCCAAGAAAAATGGATTTCAAAGATTTGTTTTCGTTTTGTTGTGGCCAGTAGACGGCGCTCCAATACCACAGCCGTTGCATTACCGTAGAAGAAGACGTTCGACGCCGCAGAGGGAGACATATCTCCGGGACAGAAACTTCCAGAACACCGCTGCTGAAAAGGAGTTATTTTTCACTTCACCAGCAGAAGTTTTGTACCAGTTTCGAGACAGGAGATGTTCTGTTGTGCGTTTTGCTGTTTGAAAAATGATTTTCTGGTGAGTGACGTTACTTGGACACTTTAGTTTAACCGCTAACGCTAGGCTAGCTGTCGTTAGCCGCTAACGCTAGCTGTAGTTAACCGTTAGCGCTAGCTGTATTTTTCTTTATGTTTCCGTGCTTAAAAAGAGTCAATACATCAACTGGAGATGAATAATATTGCGATGATGTGTTACTCGTGTTGTTTAATAAACGTTATAATTAAATTGGTCAAGCTAGTGAAACTACAGGGGGTGTTTAATTAGTTTCAGGTGTTATGGTGTAATTGGTGACCCTGTTAACTGATGTCACAGCTCTGGAAAATAAGCATTTGTGGAAGAAGTATTCAGATCCTTTACTGCAGTAAAAGTACTAATACCACACTGTGAAATTACTCTAATACAAGTAAAAATCCTGCATTCAAAACTATATTAATATTAATTGTGCAGATTATGTTAAATCTTGATCTGAAAAAGTACAATATGTTGTGGAGTAGAAGTATAAAGTTACATAAAATGGAAATACTCAAGTATAGTACACATACCTCTAAACTTATGTACAGTACTTGAGTTAATGTACATAGTTACAATTCACTGGTCATTTGTCAATCATAAATTACCTCTCAGTTCCTTTCTGATCTCATAGCAATATGTACTAAGTAAGTTTGTAATTCTTGTGCTTATTTTCATCACAAGTTTGGAATTAAATTCCATTTAAAATGGTGTTAGATATATGTTGACACACTGTTATAGATATGAGTTCATGATTAATAACATTTTCATGTTTGTGTTGAGGTCTATTTTGTGTCTGTACCTTTTTCCTGGTAAGATTTGACCATCTGGCCCAGGAGAGAAAGAACAGGTGTGAGCTTTCAGTGGAGGGGTTAAACATGTAGGTGGGAAGCAAATGTACCGTTAGTCAAGACACAAAATGTTTTTGTGGCTGTGTTGCAATATGTCTACTGAGACCACTGTTGGATAACAAATGGATATCTTTTCCTCAGCTGTGATGGATTTACTCGTGTTATTGCTTTGTGCCCAGCAAATCCTCCAACTGCAGAATATTCTTAATAATGGAGAAAGTAAAAAAACTAAATCGCTTTATATTATTCCTATATTCTTTTAGCTTTGCATCCATTTTGTTTTTCAGATTCAAGTGTGCAAGTATGATCTTGACTTTAACATAATGAAATCAGATACTTATAAACATGTTTGTAATAAACTCTGTGTTTCTAAATGCAGGAAAGGACTGTTTCTAAACCACAAGAGGAGCTGAATCTGCTGGAGCTGAATCTGCTGGAGCTGAATCTGCTGGCTGATGTCAGGTATGTTGGAGCTAAAAATGACTCTGCAGAAATGTCCGCTGCACTGAACTCAAAACACAAAGAGCAGCTTGAACAGTGACGGGGTGTCATGACAACCAAATAGACAGCAAGAAGGACAGAGGAGTCGAATACCAGCGTACATGTTAGTTTTTATTTCTCATTGCACGGCAATAACAGAATTCATGGTGCCTTCAGGTGCACCTCGTAAAGAGAGAATGCTGAGTAGCCTCTATTGCACTTTATTATATTTTTATACCTCAAATTATCGTCTGGCACCTACATTTTGTGTTGTCATTATGTCTGTCGAAATGTCGATGAACAAGAAATGAAAAAAAATTTGTATATAGATGAAGAATGATATACAGGGGTATAAAACATATATATAGGAAGATAAACAGAACATATTATATATAAGGTGTGCTGTAAAGAAATTATGTAGATTTAGTAGGATGATGGTAATTTTTTAAATGTTGCTCAGCGAACCAAATGGACAACTTGTATTCTTCTGCGACACTGTAATGACACATTTAGACGAATCATTTAGTAACTGAAAGGAAATTTAAAGGTATTGTGAGGCCTGTTAAGTTGTGCTACATGTTGATAAACTGTAGAAAGTGTTGAGTTAAGATATTGGAAGATGGGAGGAATTGAGGAGCTGAAGGCCTTTATGTTCAGTGAAATTAAGGCTATGTTAATATATGTTAATGCTGTGTATGTTAAACTGTTGGTGCATGTTATTTTGGCTTCACTTTTGTATACACAGCCTGTCAAACCAGTGGTGTAGTGGATGGTATGAGCAGGTATACCCTCCTCTTTTTCAGGTGTTTTACAGTATACAAACCTATCAAGCCTCTAGAATATACGGGAGAGTTTTACCCTCCTTGTTACCCGACCGATCTAACTCGTCGTGCTGCTTCAGTCAACCTGTTCGTCTGAATTTGAACGCAGGTGGCAAACAGCAGCCGCCGCTCTGCAGAAAAGCACTGCTGCTGTTTCTGCAGAGATGGTATTTATGCAAATATCCTGCTTCATTATCAAAGGCCCGCTAACAGACTGATGTCTTGGTTTAGCTATTCTTTTAAGTCAGTCTTTCACAGCTCACTAAGTGGGATGTCAGAATCATGTAGTGCAACAGGACTCAATGAGCTGAGCGAGAATCAGCCGAGCTCACAGGTTGTTCAGCCGAGTATCACTGCAAGGTCAATCATCGCCTCGTTTGCTGAAAAGCTATTTGCTAATCCCGCTAATGGGCCTGTTCAGAGACTGTATCTGATTGGGAATTTGCTTTCAGACAGCATACTATTTAGACAGCAGCACATTAATGTTATCTCGGGTGCTTTGAGGGGGACTGAACAAGGGGATTTCTGGGGAAGTTGAGCTGAAATGAGAAATATCTGCCGAGCAGGAGGTGCAACAAATCAGGAGGTTACAGGAAGGTGGTTTCTCAGGTTCCCGGGAGCAGCAGCTACATCAACAATGAATGCAGAGCCATGATATAGTTTAATGTGGCTGTCCATACAGCAGTTTATTCATCCCACTGGGGCATTTTCTTATCACCGGGGTCAGCAGAGCGTGCATCCCAAAGAGCTCATAACCTGGCATCTCTGGTTAAAGACGACAGAGTGCGACTTTTCTAATGAATCAGGAGATTAATCGCGCGCCTCGTACATGTGAAACATGCTCTTCCACTGAGCAGCGTCCAAGGTCAAAGCGCTGCCGTGCACACAGATGCAGCTCAGCGTGAGATGTGAATCGGATCTGATGTGCGTCCAGGCTGGCCTGCGTGTTTACAAAATGCTGGGCTTTCATCCTCTGCCTCGTTCAGATCATTTCCACTGAGGTATGTTTGATTTAAACAAACAACTGTGAGAGACTGCAAATTTTATTCATGCATTCTGAATGGCACATTAGCCAGGCTCACTCCTCTGCCCTTAGAATGGAAAAATACACCAGCAAACCTATTACACAAAATAATAATCTTGATTTTAAGATTCAAACATCCCTGTTATTTAGAGACGCTGAATTTCGGGTGACAAAGGTCTGTGCTTAATGCAAACTGAGCTGCTTACAGCGCCGTGTAGAAAGCCTGCAGAAACCTAAATTACCACTTGAATGCTTCAGTAATAGAAAGACTTACCCGAGGCCATCCGCAGCGCTCACAACTTAACAACGCTCACGGCTTGTAATTTGTAATTTATGTCTTGCTTCTATAATTGTGATTTTTATCAGGTGTATTCACCATTAGGAAAAAAGTAACCGGCAGGATTAAGAGGAAATTGAGTTCTTCTTTTAATGGAGGCGTAATGTGATTCATTCGTATGTCCCAGCTCAGAATAATATATGGTCTCATCACAGCACAGGACATCAGAAAGGTCACCGCCGAGGTGCAAAGTGATTGTTTGGTCTTATCTTTGAAATTAAAAATATAAATGCATGAATCCTGATGTTAAATTTAATACCATGCATGTTAAAACCTCCTCTCCATTCACTATACATACATGCATTACATTATTATTATTCTTAGTTTCTCTATGTTTAAAGTACATTCACTCAGGATTATTTTCAGCAGTGGATTAATCCACACTTGGTGCTGCAGAGAGCATTTCTTGTTAACATGAATCTTTTATAACAGCTCAGAAAAATGTAGTTTAATTTGTTAAAAAGCTGAGTTGGTTTTAATAGAAGCGTATGAAACAGGACTGACCGGTGCACTCTCTCTTTTATCGTTATTTTAATTAATAGAAATATATTTCACAGGGGAAATATAGCTTTATAAAGTTACGTTGCTCAATTTTTGTCTCCGCTGCGAACAAAACAAGTTCCCACAGTTTATTTGAGGACGTACTTGCAGCTAATACTCCACCAGAGGAGTCCTGTGTTTACTATTTGTTTCCCTGGTTTTGCGCAGGCAGCAGGCGTATATATTATGTGCTATATGTTGATGTAAACAGCAGGAAGTTCATGCTAGCATTGCTATCCAGTATATTTAGGTTCCTGTCTATCATCAAATGGCAGGATTTTCAGATGTGCCAAAAAAAATAGTTAATGCTGACATGAGGGGGCTTCTGCAACTTTATTAGAGATTAAATATTTATTAGGATGCTACTCAAAGCTGCCATTTCTCACTAGGAGTCCATAACTGTGAAGTAAAAATAGATTTTAAAATGCAAGGATACAAATAAACCTCTAAAAATGATTCTTTTCTCCATTTCTGAACACTAAAAACGTGCGATATAAGCTATCCCGGTGTTGTTCCACACTTTTATTAATAATAACAGGTCCTCTTGTGATTCAGCCCTCGGCCTCCCTGTGGCCACAGTCTCTCTGTTATTGGTGCTGTAATAATGATTATGATAATGAAAAGCTTTAATGGTAATGGCTGTCATCAGTAACGATGAAATTAGGCTCATGTTATATTGTAGATCCTTTTCACTTCCCCTCGGGTTAATGATACATCTTCAAGTATGGATTTATTTTACAGTGGCCGCTGTAATTTCACTTTTATGGGGCTGATATTCATGAAAGCTCAGCAGCTTTTAATACTGGCTCTGTCTTCTTGTTTTGGAAGAATCAAATCAAGTGCAAATGACATTATTTCTAAACAGAATCTTATGCGGCAATGTGAAAGTCTGTATTTCCAGCTCTTCACTGTTTGTTGTGGCTCTATTAAAGGTCAAGCATGTTGAATGTTATTCTGAGTGAAGAGGACCCTTCAGCAGTCCCACTGAACACAGCAGACTTTTAGTAAAATGAGCTTTTGAATGAGCAGTGCACACTGACTGTCACTCACTGCAGGAATATCACCTCCAGCTGCTTCCTGGGATCAAACACTTTCTCTTTGTGCTCTCTCGCCTGGAGCCAGGTCTGATTTTAATTTCTTCTCCTCCACATTTAAATTCTGACTGGAGACACCGCCCGCCGCCCTCAGGCCAGCTATTGACAAGGCGAAAAACAAGGGTCTCCTCCATCTTATTTACTGCTCCTGCAAGCCAACCAATTTGCCGGCCATCCTCTCAGCGAGCTGTAATGGCTTCTTGACTGTCAGCGCTTTAAATCCTTTAGAGACCTGCTGTCCGGCTCGCAGCAGGTAAAACAAATTGTCCTTACGGGAAATTAAGGGCAGATGTAATTATGAGAGGCGCAAACAATAATCCGTGTGAATGCACCTGCACTAGATACGTTCTCTAACCATTAATATTCTTTTTGAGCTTTTTAGCATAAAAGTTTCATGAGAAATTTCCATCTTAGCAGCATTTGGAAGCAGAAAAGAAGAAATCTCACTCCTAATATTCTCTGTGTTTGCTTGTTTTTGTGGACTGAGATCATAGGAAACACACAGAGGAGCTTGCTTATCACTCTCACACCCAGCAGAGACACATCCCTCAGCCTCCGGCGCCTGTTTTCATCAATCAGAATTGCATTGACACTACATGGCACAAAGTCAAACAGTGTCCTCTCGCTGAATGAATTGGCATGGGAAGCTGCAAGATTAGATTGCATCTAAGGAATGCTAATTCACCCGCAGTCTGGGTCTGGAGATGTTGTGATTAAAGACTCAATTTCCCAGAGGTCAGTGTGGTGTGATCACATATTACCACTAACTGATAGAGTGTCTCTGACATCTGCACTCTGACTGTCACAAGCGGCGCCGTCAACACCCGTTAGATAGAGAGTAAAGCGGCGGCGGCGGCAGATTTAATATTCAGTCACAGAGTTCTTAAGTAGCTGTGTTTTACTATCAGACTGCTTATTCATGCTTTGGTTTATGTAAGTGAAAAGCAGAGAGAGAAGCCTACAGCAGCTCTAAGCCCTGAAATGCTGCCATCCAGCATTATCTTCACGTAGCAGGAAGCCCCGCCGTGCATTATCCCAACATGTGTCTCCGCGGCAGGTTTTAACGCGGCTGTGCTCTGCTGTGCTGGTACTGACTCAAACTGACATTACTCCTCTGCGTTTATTACAAGAACATCATGCAGTTTCACAAGTGACTGACAGAAAAATACTGAATTTTTACTGTAGAAATAAGCAGCCACACCACTGATTTTATGTTATTTTCTTGCCTGTTAAATACAGTTTTGGGGTACTTGTACTTTGCTGCATTAAAGTAATCTGAGTACTTCTTCCACCTCTGCAGACAACACGTACTCTACTTTTCTCAAAGCCTACCGTTCATTTTTAGTTTGATTTCCTGCAGTTTCTTTCCCGGCAGCATGTGATTTGTATTCATTTCTGAGGCTGAAACTCTTGAGATATGTGATCCATCACAGTCACTGTTTTTCTGTCATGTGCTAATGCTGCTGAAACCGAAGCCATTTTCTTTCATTTAGTCTGTGAAAAGAAGAACTAACTAAATCAATGAATACAATATTGCATGTAATACTGTTTGTTAACATTTGAGACACAATAAAAAAGAAATAAAGCTTTTTATCCCTTAAATTACAGCGTGTTTATAATATAAACTGCATTTATTTGGAGCTAAAGAGAAAAATTAAAAAGCTTTTGATCTTTTACATAAGATTTTAATTATTTCACTAATAGAATAATTATTGGATTTTCATATTGTTTCCTTATTTCTGCATTTTGTTGACTTGAAAATGTATTATTTAACTAAAAAACATCAGATATTTGACTGAACACGGAAAAATAGGTTGTAAACATTCGGCCTACTGATTATATTTCCAACCTTTATTGTAGTCGTTATTTTTAGTGATTGAATTACTTCAGAGCATAATGTAATGTTTGAAAAGTATAAAATCAGCAGCTATTTGTGGAATCGACTAGAAACCTCGATTTCAAACACTTGGTACGTCCCAAAAACCGACACTTGCAGTAATTGCAAATAGTCGAGTGGCCACTTGTGTGATGTATCTTCAATAGCTGCCAACGGTGTCCAGGTGCTCATTTCCACTCAGAGCTCGCTGGGACACGATGATTAAAGAGGCTGCGACACTTTAAGAGTTTTATTTAATTTTCACGTAGTGTAAAGCATAAAAAACAGGACCATGCAAACAGCTGGCAGTGAAAAACAAACACACACTCAGGAGCTGGGAGGAGGAAAACATCCGAAGAAGCAATTAAACTGTACACAAGACACACAACATAATATCATTTTAAATGGTTTCTGTCTGAAAATATGAAAGTCGTATTAATCTTTTCATGTAATGTTTGGCAAGAAAGCCAAAAGGCACATTTCCAGAAAGTGGTGGTTGCCAAAAGCATTGATGAAATTATGTAAAATAGTTTACATCTCAGCAACAATGATGCCATAACTGTGGACATGATAATATAAATAAGTTGGATTATTGTTGGTCATAAAACCAGCTAATCTTCCCGTGCTCTCCGTGGGAATTTATTGCAATGTTTGGACAAAAATGCATGTGTGGGTTAAATAAAAGCTAAATAAACCTGTAGAAACTGGAGAAATACCTGTAGGTAATAGCTCTCATAACTAACTTTATTAGCTAGTTGTACAGCCAGAGATTCTTCAAAAACCCATATTTTGTTTAGTTATTGTTGCAAAAACAAGCCATGGGGAATTATTCTGCGTCCACTTAAGCTCCGCCAACAAGAAAACCTAATTTTTGCAACCAAAAAATGGGTTTATAGGCACTTTATGGTGCAAAACTTGTGTAAATTGTGGAATACGCTTCTGAATACTGCTGCAAAATCGCCAACGTAACAATAAGACAATAAGTAATTACCCCAAAATAGAGTGTAACACATAAAACCAACCCTAAAAATAAATACTGTGAGAGTAAACAGGTGTATCTTCCTTTCTTTAAACGGTATATATATATCCGTATATACTTTCAGCCTCTCTCTCTGTATGAAAATAACGCTGCTCCTTACATTCGTTTCTCTCGGCTGCCTTACTAACCGGCTGCAGTTTCCCTGAGCAGTTAGCTGATCGGTGCTCCTGTGGTCACCAGCTTGTAGTAGGCTCCCTTCAGGGCCATGAGCTGGTCGTGCGCCCCCTTCTCGATCACGTAGCCCCGGGACATGACGGCAATGATGTCGGAGTTCTGGATGGTGGACAGGCGGTGGGCGATCACGATGCAGGTCCGGCCCTCTCTGGCTTTGTCCAGCGCGTCTTGCACGGTCTGTCGTGACAACACAAACAGGAAGCGGCGTGCACAGGGTTACACACAGGCAGGAGACATCATCAGCTCTCCCACGCCGCACGCACGCCTAACAATTACAGTCATTTCACAATCATGCGTGGTTGATTACTATCATTAGCGTGTTCCAGTGTATCAGTGCGCTGCAGAGGCCTCTTTGCTCCTCAGCGTGGTTCAGACATTTGAGCCGAAGAAGAAGCGCCAACATCTTAAAGAGGCTCTACTGGAGGGCTATACGCACTGTGAGCTGCTGCTGATAATAATAGAGATGATGAATGATAATGATGTTAATGATAATAATAATTAACTGCCTGCCCTCCTCGCTCTCTGTGCCCAAAGAATACCAAGCAGCTGCACCGCTCTGAGATAAGAAGCAGCACGTGATGCCGGCGCTCCTGCAGTGTAATGAAGCGTACCTTCTCGCTCTCCGTGTCCAGGGCCGAGGTGGCCTCGTCCAGGAGCAGGATCTTGGGGTCACGGATGATGGCCCTGGCGATGGCGATGCGCTGCTTCTGACCGCGAGACAGCTGAGAGCCCTGGGCGCCGACGTTGGTGTTGTATTTCTGAGGCGGGATGGAGAGTTATGGTGAGTCATTCATGTCTAATTTGTCTTTCCTAAAACACGGCTCATGTTTTAGTTTTAGACTGTCCTCCACCGCCATCGTGCTGACGTAGTAGTAAGGATTGACGGCGACTTCAAATGGCAGATGTTTTCCTCTGGGAAAGTCAAACAAATTTCAAAAGAAAACAGTTTTAAATGTAAGTTACGTTTTTTAAGTAATGGTCACGTTCATACCCTGTGTAAAACAAAATAAACAATTTTTAACATGACTTACTTACATCATCTTACGTCTTTTAAAACGCCTAACCAGGAAGTGTTTTGCCCTAAACCTAGCTCAGTGGTTTTTTAGCCTAAATTAACAGAAACTGCAGCTTTTTTTAACAACCTGAACAGTACGTGTCTGTATATCTACTCTGTCATTCAGGTTGGAGATCTTCTAAAAAACATTCCCTCATTTTAATGTACAACAGATGATGACTTTTAACAGCATTTAGTGCGTTTTGGGAAAACATAAGCAACAGAAATGTAACAAACTGTCACACTCGGTGTCTGTGCTGCTTCCCCTCGGTCCTGTTGTTAATAACTTTCCATAACTTACCCTGGGACCGTCTGGCCTCTCCCATCACCTGGGACTGTTTGCACAAATCCTCCTTAGGCGAAAAACGCAGCTGCTACCAGGCAAAGTTTACAGAAACTGCTGGAAATAAAGACCTAACTTACAAACAAATCTAACGGAAACTCACTGTGCTGTCCTGTGTTGTATCTAATTCACAAAAAAGTGGTTTTTATTATTATTTTGTCATGTATTTAATGGTTTCTTAATACTGTTTGTTTGTGTTTCATGTTGAGAAAGTTGAAAATATTCAGAAATACAGTATTTAAAGAATCTAAATATTGCAGCAAACAACTATTTACTATGTAAAGATATATTCCTGACCAGAGAATGAAGTCACCCTCCTTGTGTATGCATGTGTTGTTATCTTAGCTTTGTGCATTTGAGCCCCTAGTGTGTTAAAAAATCATAGTATGGAGGAAAACTCTGGTTATAACTATTCGGGATGTGCCTGTCTAGACAATTAAACCCTGGCTAATCCTCGACAGAAATACCATCCAGTTTAACATATTATTCTTTTATCATGCACACATTTAAAAGACATGTTGATATGAGCTGTTAACGAGCAGTCTCTCCGCTCCGCTCTGATCTCATCAGCCGCTCACTGCCTCCCAGTCGCCCTCAGCGTCCCCTGCCTGCTCCCTCCTCCTCAGTCAGTCTGGCTCTCTCCTGATTGACTGGGTCGGCCAGCAGCACACTGAAACGAGCTCACACCTACACTGATGAAAGCCAGACACCTGGCGAGCTGTGAGCCACCACAACACCAGCTTTCTCAATGAGTGAAACCTGCACGCTGGGGAACCAGGGCTCTCTTTATAGGGGAGACATATTGGCTTCATTGGCATTTAAAATGGGGTTTAATTGTTTAATATGTGGCTTTGCAATATTTTTTTTGGATCATGTTAGACCTCAAGGATTAAATCCTGGAACATTCTGGCTGATAAAATTCGTCATGAGAAACACTCCTATCAGTGGGCCTCTACTCTGCTAACAATCAGCAGCTATAACAAAAGGACCCTTTTAATCAGGCGCTTGGTCGGGCGCCCTGATTGCAGATAAGTGTGTCACTCACTTTAACAACAATTTGTTATAACAAGGTGACACTGGAGGTCGGGGTTCTCTTTGATTTGCCTGAAGAAAATGTCTTTCTGCCACGCTGATAGACTGAAATATTTGAGCTGTCAATCACATGCATAAATAAAAATAAACCTATAATACCCTTTATAGCCAGTCTGCAGAAGAATTTCAGTGCAATAGGCTAAATCCTGCAGGCTAGAGGCACCTCTGGGGTGCAGAAGAAGGAGCATTTTTGTGAAATTCTCTCAGGTGTTGTATAGGATGACACCTCGTGGAAAAATATCATGCACACACACTTCTCCCTCATCCCCAGTGTGTGTACCGGCCTCTCTCTTTGCCAGATCACCTGCTGCGCCCTTGTTCTTTTCCTGTTTGTCTGCTTTACATTTGTTTCTGAACCCGGACAGAGTAAACCTCACTGTCTCTGCCTTGTTTTAGTGTCGTGCCCACAACCCGCCACAAAGAGTCCACGTTACCTCAGGAAGGGCCATGACAAAGTCGTGGAGCTGGGCTTTCTTGGCGGCGGAGATGACCTCATTCATGCTGATTTCCCGCAAGTTGTCGCCGTACTTGATGTTCTCTTCGATGCTGCAGTCGAACAGGATGGGCTCCTGGGACACGATGCCAATCTTGGAGCGCAGGAAGGGCACGCTGACATGAGTCGAGTCATGGCCATCAATCAGCTGCAGGAAGCCATTGATTTTACCATTAGAAAAAAGCAATATAATAACCAAAGACTGGGAATACAATCCACTTAATAAGCTATCATAACACCGTCGCTGCTGTGATTTCTCTCCTAACCCTGCAGAGGTGATCCTGTCCTTTTTAAATCACACAGAGAATCCAGCCTACGTGTTTCCAAACCACTTCCAACTCAATTAAGGCCGTTTGAATGTTGGCCGGGGTCCCTCGCTGGCACAGGAGCAAACCTCCATCCTTTTCTTTTTTTACATGAAGTCAGCATAAATGTCTGACTGAGGAATGAATTGGAGAGATATGAGAGTCAGAAATGCTTCAGTCACTTATTGTCCAACAATGATTCTTTGACTTTGACAGATTTTGCTTTGTATAGTGACACTGGAGGTACAGCTGAATGTATAAATCACCTGTTTACTTCAGAATGAGATATTCAGCATTTAGATAAATGTCAGCTCAGTGTGTCAGACTTATATGTCCATATCTTTGCAGTAGTCACAAGCAGGGATTTACTCAAATTCCAATTATGCAGAACAGAAAAGGCAGCGCTAATACATCTGTATTTAAGCTGATTTTGCAATGACTTTAAAGTCTGAAATTTCATGCTTGGTCATGCAAGATGACAAGCGAGCAACTTATAAAATGCTTGTTTTGTAAATGAAGTCCTGGATGATCAGGGCTATGCTGACTGCTGCTAACACAGCAGTGTGAACCAAATGATTGTGATTTAATTGCAGTAAAAGGATGCAGAAATAACTCCATCATGACTCAGGCATGTAAAAAGTCAGACTCTGTCTGCAAGACTGCAAGCAAACGATTTTTAAAATGTTTGTTTTCTGAGTGGAGTTCAGATCGATCAGGCCGATGCTGTGCAGGAGAATCTGCACTCCACGGAGCATTTCTTAGTTGAGAATGTTTATTTTTCTCAGGTCTCTCTTGGAAAAAAAGATCAACTAGATTAGGTGATTAAATAGAGATTAAAAAGAAATCATAATCCACTTTGCATTCAGTGCACATGTGCAGTGTTTAGCTGCGTGTCCTCACCACTCTGCCTCGGTCAGGATCATAAAACCGCTCCAGCAGCTGCACGCTGGTGCTCTTCCCACAGCCGCTGCTGCCCACAAAGGCCAGCGTCTGGCCGGGCTTCACAGACACATTCAGCCCATTCAGGACCTGTATGTCTGGCCTGGTGGGGTAGGTGAACTTGCAGTCAATGAACTCAATGTTCCCTTGGAAGTTATCCTGAAAACACAGCGGTGGGAGGGAGGGACAACAAAAACAAAGGTTAGAGCCGGTTTCTCGGTGTGTTAGGGTGCCACCTCCTGTCAGGTTGGAGTATCCAATTACCCAGGTAGTGAAGAGGTTTATTTCATTTAATTGTCTTTGCAGGGTTTTTTTTATTACCTAAAATGCCTCACATACTTTAAAGCACTCTGTGTACTGGTATTTTCAGCATATTCTTTATTCTATTGGGTGTAAAACATGTGATAAAAGGCCTAACAATCCTTCCTCCATCTACATATCTCTCTTTCATGACTGATGTAAAATTAATAGGCGAAGTAATAAAGGAATAATAAATTAGACTTTTCATCTGGATTCCTTTCTGAATCCATCATGCAAAGAGCAGGCAGTGCAGTTTTTTTCTGGGCAGAATAGCACATAACATGCAGCATAACATATGCCCTCATACCCATTTATCTCCCTTATCGCTGTAGACGCTGATCTGAGGCACGCGGTCGAGCAGCTGGAAGAAACGTGCTGCTGAAATCTTGGCCTTGGCGTAGTCTGGTGTGTACGAGGAGGCTCTGCCGAGGGCGGTGCCGCTGGTGACGATGGCTGAGATGACCCTGCCGCAGAAACCGACAGAAGTAAGTTATCATCCCTTTTTTTCTCCTTCTGCAGGAACAATCATTTTATTTCATTATAAGGAATTAAACGTGAGTTTCCATCCACCTGTTTTCATGCATATTTTTGATTTGTGCATGAGCAATGGAAACAGTTTCAACAAATAAATAATGACATTTATGAAGGACGTGCAATGATCCTCACAGACTTAAAGCCAGAGGAGGACAAAAAACTTTTATTGCTGTATTAGCAACTTAAATCCAGCCAGCAGAGACCCCAGCACAGAGGGTCTTACATTAATCCTGGACCGAACCGACTCCCTGCTGGATCAGCAGCCAGAACTCTCTGGTGTCTGCGCTGGCTGAATTAAAGTTGCTAAAGCTGCTATCTGTAGTAGGCTAGTTCTTCATTTGTGGTCTGATGAACAGAGAAAGAGCAAACAAAAAGAAATGCCAGATTTCCATCCAGTTTTCTACATTGTTCTTCACGCTTCTTTTGCATTATCTTTCGCTGATTCTTTGGAGTTTTGGTTCAATGTTGCCTGGCTAAAAGCCTCAGACTTGATGGCATTCGTCTCTCACCTGAACACCAAGCTGAAGTGGAGCCCTTCCTGTTTCACCAAGTAGCCTCCGAACCTGTAGGAGGCGGAGTTGGTCAGGAAGACGACGCACTGGGCGAAACCGTAGCAGGCCCCGTACACTTTCGCCTTCTTTAAGGCTGCTTGGTATGGAGCGTCTAGCTGGGCGTCGTACATTTCCACGAAAACTCTCTCCTTCCCCAGGCCCGCGATGGTGCGGATGTTGTTCAATGCCTCGCCGGAAATCTGCAGATAAAGAGACAAGTTGTAGTTCTAATAGTGGATTAAATGGCATGGTATATAAAGAGCAGATCAGAAGTTATTCCTAATTCTTATGTGTTTTAAATGTGCAAAGGAGAATATAGATAAAAAATTCCCTCTGTTCTTATCTTTATCCTATTTTATGCTGCTGCAGTAAGCCATTTCCCGCCATAGGGATCATTAAACTTTCATTTAATCCACCTCATTGGGATGGGTGGGGTTTACTGCATTGGGATAATTGAGATAGTGTAAAGGAAGTTCACAGTAAATTGACTTTTTCTTTGATTGTTAACTTTCTGGCTCTCACTGTACTCCTAAAGGTTTTATCCACTGTGTGCTGTCTGTAGCATGACAGCATTTTAAGCCCCAGCAGGTTTGGAGCCTGACAGTGTTAGCTCCATGTCTAACTTACCAATATACAGGAGCAGCTAATAAAACACTGTTGTACCAGGATCTGAGCTCAGCTTTAGGGCTGTGCAGCTTTTCATCATGAGGAGAAAAAACAGAAAACTAGAGCCTAAAATAGACACTGTTGTTCAGCTGTCAGTAAATAAGTCCGCTGATGTCACCCTGCACCTGAAAGTGAAGCGAAATTATTGAGACGATGCTTTTGACTTGTGACTAAATATAAAAATGTGTTTTAAATAAATATATAAAACACCAAAGACAGGTTAAAGTAGATTTTGGCGAGTTAAACGGCGATGTCTGACCCGTCCGGCGGCCTCCATCGCCTGCTTGTCCTGCTTAGCAAACCCAGTTAGCATCTTGGCCTGGAAGCCACCTGACAGAGCGATGAAGGGCAGGAAGCACAGGATGAGCATCGTGAGCTTCCAGCTGAAGTAGAAGGACATGAGGACGGCCACGCCGATGTTGGTCAGCGAGTTGACGATCATGCCGATCTGCGAACCCGTGGCCTGAGAAGACGACGAGAAGGATCAGTTTACTGTGAAATGTGCTGATTCTTCCGATGGATTGATTTGTTTGATTTGGAAAAACAAAACAAAACTTTGCTCCGACTTCCCTTGAACTTGGTCATCCAGGCAGGATTAAACGAGTCAGGATACCACAACAATGCATTGGTTAAGTCCCATTTTCTTTTTTAAATCCTATCTTTTCATACTGAGGATTTAACTCACTCCTTGAACTTGCGAGGCGTCAGTAGCCAGACGTGTCGTCAGCGCTCCGGGGCTGTTCCGATGGTCGTCAAACCAGCCGATCTCTTGGCCCAGCATGGCGTGGAAGCCGAGTCGTCTTAACCTGCGGGTCAGCAGCTCTCCAGACTTGGAGAAAGCATAACCCTGGACACACACACACACAGGAAGTATTTTTATTAAATCTAAAATACCAGCCAATATTCAGCATAATGTGATATATAACTAATCTGAGGAATTGAAGTCTTTGCCACCCTTCTACCTCAGGGGTGTCAGAGCTCACGGATCAATCATAGAGCAGCCGCTCTGCAGGATGTGGAAAAATCTTTTCTCTCAAAGAGGTACCAATTTGACAAAATAAAGGAGGTCTCTTGTGTCTTTCACCCAACCTTGAACACAAGCAGGGGGTGCAGGCACTAGAGAAGCACTAAGGCAATCAGTCTAGCTGAAGCAGACTGCGACTCTACCTGCAGCATCTGTGTGAAGAAAGAGACCACGCCGACCATGACAAAGAACAGGCAGATGCTATCAATCTCCTTCCTCTGAGCCGCGGGATCTGTTATGGAGAATGTCTTCACACACACAAACACACACAGACACATAAGCAAGTGCAAAAACATGTTAAGATACACCATCATATATTTAGACACTTTTATAGAGCTGTACAGATGGCCCACTACATCAGGCTTGTTTTCATATGAGGCCCGATTGATTCTGTTCTGCGGCTGATTATGATTGCCTCCCTCCCCTCCCGCTCAGCTTTCACATCCATAACGCTCCGTACCCAAGTACGCTACGTGACATTTGTTTATATTGTTGCTCCAATGAAGAAAAGCGCACCAATCGCAAGATCACAGGCCCAAAGAATGGAGTCGACCTTCATTTCATGCCAACCATTAATCATATTTTAGAGAAAATGTCAAGAACGATCCTCTCGCCTGCCTTCCTACTTTGTCACTTTTGTTCTTGCTGTTTGGGAATGAGATTGGAGCGTGATGCATGCATATGCAGATTTCAGAAGACGCTGGCAGAGTTGAGAAATAACTTTGCAACTTTGCTCAAAGACATTTGTTAAATAGCAGTAAACTTCCATCTTTAGGGTTGGTTTTTGCACCTAATGTGAGATAAATGATAATCCTGACCGCATTTTCAAGGGGACACAGTATTCCCACTAATCAAGCAGTCAGATCCTGGCCCGGGTCCCAAATAAAAAGCCTCTTTAGACTATTTATCTGCCGTCACGGTGACCCTGTATGTGGATTTTAATGTAAATACAGAATCCTTTTCATCACTAATACTCCGATTGCAGGAAAGTTTTTGTTTTATAGGAAAAATACACAACTCCTGTAAAAAAAAAAAAAATAGACTCAGATTAAAGACGTTGCACAACGAACTTCACAAATCTTTTGTGTCAAGTCCAACTTTAATGAACCATGACACTCTAATTTGCATCATTAATAAAGACTAAACCGTCCTGACAGTGCTGACCTTTGAGGGAATAATGATCGAGACTTTGAGTGAAGCTCACCGCCAGGATCTGACTGAACAGGAGAGCGTAGACGGGGTTGATTCCTCCATTTAAGGCAGCTCCAAACGATCCGAAAAGCATATAGGGCCACTCAGGTATGTTGTACTTTAGGATCCTGGTGACGGGAGCAGGCTCCACAGGCTCCTCCTCCTCCTCCTCTGGGATGTTCTCCTGAGCGTTCACACAGACAAACACACATCAGCAGGCAGTCAAAGAGTTTAACTGTGTGTACAATCTGAGAAAAAACATATATCAAGAACCGAGAAACCACGAAGGTTTCAAAGTGGTTTTACACTCCAACGGTTTGCAATTATTGTTGACCCACTTCAACCACCAGCATATAAAATTGGAAACAAACACTGCCACACAGACACACACCTTGGATTCATCTCCATGTGACACAGAGTAGGCTCTGGGGCCGAGCTCTCCAGCGATCGCAGCAGACGACTCTGGGATCAGATTGGACAGCTGAGATTTGGACCGCTGGCGGATAGAGGCTCTGCAAAAAGTTTAAAAAGAAGAGGGATGCTTTATCTTACATCCATCCCTTCATTCACATGAATATTCAAAGGACACAGGGATTTATTGCTACTGTTGTTCTTCCGGGACTGTTGGTGCCAATATTGGTGGTGATTGAAGACCACAAGCCTCCCTGGTTGCTGCACCAGCAGTAAGAAGCTGTCAGCTAAAAACTCCAAATACTGGAGTAAATGTAACAGGGTAGTTAAGTTTCCTCCTCAATTTCAGCTCCAAAATGACTGCTGTGATAATAATAATAATGAGATGCATGGTCAGGACCAAGTAAAAACGGAGTCATTGATTGGGAAGTGGAAATACCTCAAGCTGGCGCGGTAGCTGCCTGCTCTGGATAGATTTAGCTTCTCCGGCTCTTCGTTGTCAGCCACTAAAACAAGAGATCCAACAAATGATCACAATCAGTAGATCTACATTTGAGTAAATATTTTCCGGAGACCTCTCTCCCCAAAGTGGGACCTACTTTCTCGAGCCTTCTCGTTTAAAGCCTTGTCTCCTTGGCTCTGCAGGGTGACCAGAGTGAAGTAGACTCCCTTCCTCTCCAGCAGTTCGTCGTGCTTGCCCCGCTCCACAGCGCGGCCATGCTCATAGCCAACAATCACGTCTGCGTTCTTGATGGTGGACAGCCGGTGAGCGATGGAGATGGTGGTGCGGCCCATGCGTACCTAAAATCAAACATAAGATCTGTTTTACACGCAGAAAATAACCTTTGTTATCACATACATTTTGTCAGCTGTGAAGTTATTTTTTTCTTGGTTTGTGATGTGTACTTTCTTTTATCTGTAAGTTTCATTGTTCGAATCTTATCTAAACTTCCCCCGAAATATATTTTCTCCTGGATAATCTTTGCTCTTGACGGATCGCAAAAACGTTTCTAATCAAAGTCCGCACATGTGGAGGTGGTGGATGGTGGAGGACAGGTCAAACAAACAGAGGTCTTTCACCTCAGAGACAGCTGTTTGTGTCCCGTGTAAAACCAAATGTCAACACAGAGTTATTTGCTGTCATGGGTCGGCTGTGCCTCTCTCTTGTTCCTTGTGTTTCCTGTCGTTGCCTCCCTTTTTGTCCTCTCAGTCTCTGTTCCTCTGTCCACTCCTGCTACTGATCAGCCTGCACACCTGAGACCCATCCACTAACAAACTTTACTAAAGAGTTCTCTAATATTACCTTCTTATTGGTATATATAACAGGTTTAGTCTGCTGCCACCGTGCACTGCACGACGCCCTCTTTTTTCTCCAAAGGAATTGATTAAACATAACAATCTTTTGTTTCAGATTTTAACCCAAACTAAGATATTTTCTAACCCTAACCACATAGTTCTGTTGCCTAAACTGAACCACTTTACCTGAGAAACATGTTTATTTTAACCCAAACTTTTGGGTTATTTTTTTTCTTTGTTTTTTACAAAATGTTTATGATTGTGATGTAATGATTGTTGCCTAAAGCAAACAAGTAGATTTTGTGACAAACCCTACCAAACTGCGACCTTTCCACAATGTTAAAATGTCCTTTTTTTTTTAAATAGCATGTAGATGTTTGTGTGGTGTTAGGTTAAACACATTGGGTTCGTCTGTACTTGGGAGTTAGATGCAGATCTGATTTAATTTAAGGACAAATTCACGCAGAAATCTAGGGGTATACATGCTTTTTCTTTCACTGTAGAGCAGTCTGACTTACTTTATCCAGAGCTTCTTGAACTGTAGCCTCGCTCTCGTTGTCGAGGGCAGAGGTCGCCATGTCCAGCAGCAGGATCCGAGGTTTCCTGACCAGCGCTCGAGCAATGGCAATACGCTGCTTCTGACCGCCGCTCATCTGTCCTCCACCCTCTCCAACCAAGGTGTCAAATTTCTGTCAGGTTAAAGAAATGCATGTGAAGTTACCAGGCCTAAAATGAGCTTATTTAGCTTTTATAACTCCTGAGCTTCACCTGTGGCAGATCCATGATGAAGTTGTAGGCGTTGGCCTCCTTGGTGGCGCTGATGATGTCCTCCATGGTAACGCCGGGACGTCCATAGCGTATATTCTCTGCGATGGTGGTGGCAAACAGCACCGGCTCCTGCTCCACGATGCCAATCAGGGAACGCAGCCATTGGATGTTCAGGCCTCTGATGTCATGGCCGTCCAGGGTCACCTGAGATGGAGGGCACACTGAGCTGCTTTTTACTGTAATTGATGGATGATGCTATTAAAGCACTTAGCTGCTATAATTTGCAACAATGCTAGATCCTAATGGCCAGGTTGTTGCAGCCTACTTTGTGCTGTAAAAGGCTATTTTCTAGTGGAAGCTGAAAGGAATATGAGAGTAAGGTGTGCAGTGGCCTCTAATTCCAGTAAAAGTGAAAAATGAGGCTGTTAAAACCCATTGGCTGAATAATGAAACAGATTATCATGTACTTCTATCACCCTCGGGGAATGGTTATTTTTGAATCAACTAGAAAGAAGCTTTAAAGGAACGAGTCTGCAGCTCCAGTGTGTCGAGGGAATCTTCAATCTCAGGAGCTGTCAGAAAGCTCCATTTATAGAAGAATGAGCGTCACGTGTGCGGGCATGTGTCCCACCTACCATGCCCTCTTTCGGGTCATAGAAGCGCTGGATGAGCTGAATGGCAGTACTTTTTCCAGCTCCGCTCGGGCCGACAAAGGCTGTGGTCTCCCCTGACTTCACTGCAACGCTGAGCTGGTCCAGGATCTGATAGAGATCACGACATCATGGAAAAAGATAACATTTCTGTTTCCATACATCAAATTCTAAGCGTTCAAAGCATGCAAGTACCTTGACTTCAGGTCTAGAGGGGTAGAAGAAGGTCACATTGTGAAACTCAATATCTCCTTTGACCCTGTCGAGCTTATATCCAGCCTCAGACAGACAGTCGATCTCCGGCTCCTGTCAGTTTAGACAACAGACTTGTCAGCTGTGTTTTTTTCTGTTCCTCATGGGGATAAAAAACTTCTAACATCATGCATTCTCACTCTCTCAATAGTCTCAAAGATGATGGCTGCAGCTCCGCGGCCTGCAGCGAACGCCTCCAGACACGGAGAGGCCTGCCCGAGATTCATGGCTGCTATCAGGACACCGAAGAACACCTGAAAGGAAAAGGTCAGTTTATTAAAGCTCCAAGCACTCCCACTTACCATATATAATGTGTCAATCTTCAAGGATTTTTATTGAATCAAAGCAGGACCTTTGTCTGCAAATCATAAAAACTTAATAAAAGAAAAAGGGAAGATATCAGCTTGTAAAAACTTCCAAACACAACATTTAACCCAATAGGAAAAGTAAACTAATCCGTCAGAAGTGTTTGTAATGAAGCATATTTCGTCACTTTGGTGAGTGTGATACCTGCAGCAGTGTTCCTGGTGTGTACTCTTCAGTGTCCACCACCAAACCAGAGCCGTACCAGAAGGCCAGAGCGTAGCACAGAAAGATAACCATCCACATGAACCCAGTGAAAAACCCCATGATTAGACCCTTTCGGATACCCCAGGTCTGTGCTGAGATCAGGTTCCTGTCGTATCTGTGGAAAGGAGAAACTCAGATAAATATATATATATATATATATGTACATTAAAGGACGTCTTCAGCTTCCACGTGGCGCGTTTTACCTTTGCACTTCTTTCCGCTCGCCACCAAAAGCAGCCACAGTCCTGATGGAGGAGAGCACCTCGTCTGCTACGGCTCCAGCTTTGGCGTAGGCCTGCAGCTCCAACCCCGTCAGCTTCGCCACAAACTGGAGGAAGAACAACAAGAAGGGATGCATGAGAGAAAACCGGCAAAGTCGAGAGAGTTCAGATTAAAAATTAGAGCGAAGAGGATTCAAGTGCAGTCCAGTCAACAAAAAAGAAAAGTCTAGTCAACAAATCAAGTCAAGAGAAGTTCATTCAAGTTAAGAGAAATCAAGTCCCACAACAGCGAAATGTCCGGTGTTACAGCAGCAAAAAGTCAAAAAATATTAACACTTTAAGGAAGTAGAAGTCTTACCAGAGCCATCAGCCCGGCTCCAACACCGATCATCGGACTCGCTGCAACTATGACGAGGGTCAGCTTCCATCCTTTCACAAAGCCGATACAGAAACCGCACACGAAGGTGGTGAAGCGCTGCAGGAAGATGGCGACTTGATCCGCGATGGCGTCGTTGATCTTGTTGATGTCGCTGTAAGATAGAAGCGGACGCTGTAACACAGCTGCACCAAAGCTAGAAGCCGCGTCCTTGGCGCCCCACTCACTCTGACATGCGGGTGTTGAGCTCCCCGACGGAGGTGCAGTCAAACCAGCCGATCTCCATCCGCATCACTTTGCCAAAGTACATTTTCCTGATGAGCTGGATCTGCCTGGCTGCAGCCGTCACCCACAGAGAGATCTGTCCGGGGTTAAAAGACTCGTTTTATTAACTACTGAACAGGAAAGTCTGCAGAAGATCTGATGTCATGGTGTTTCAAACTTTATTATTGTTTGTGCGGACCAACCTGAAAGTACCCCAGAATGAATACGGCCAATGCAATTCCAACGTAATACAAAGCAAAGTTGGTCATTTCAGCTTCAATGTCGAGAATCCTAAAGGAGACAAAAACAGTTTATGGATCATAAAAGAAGGAAACAAAGCCAGATCTAAAACTTTTAAAGGCAGATTCTACTGGCTTTTGGGTGTATATATTGACTTAATTTTGTCATCTAAACCTTCGTTAGAAAGCTCCTCTCTCCTGTTTTATATGAATAACTTTCAAATTTCCATTAAAAAGGTATAAAATATATATATATAATGTTTTATCTGAATTAATTCAATATTTTCTCTTCAAATAGAAGAGGGTATAAAAAACCTTTAAAGGCCGTTTTCTCTAACTGGGTTTTTCTCATAAATCTCAACTTCAGACACAAACTGACCAGTTTTATTCCTAAATATATTCATCGTTCATACCTTGATTTATACAACATTTTGCTCATTTTTCTGAATATTTCCTTCTGTAATCAACAAAATAAAATAATAACTTTTCTTTATCTAATGTTCAGATGTATGTCCTGGAAATCAAAGCATTTTAAAAGCATTAGTGCATATTTAATATAATTTGCATATCTAAACATAAACTTGATGAAATAAAGTGGGGGAGTTTCATGGTGGTATCCATGATATGATATAATCCGTTCCCCTGCAGTGTTTCTGCACCTATAACACTTTATATTTGATGCGTTTCTCAGCCCACGTACCCGCAGGTCCTGTTCTTCAGCGGCGTGAGCATCTCCCACGTGGCGTTGCTGGTGAAGTCGTAGTCGCTGTAGTTCCTCTTCCACACGATGCTGTTGTTCACGCACTCCTTCCTGTCGTCTCGCAGCTCGTTCAGCTCGATGTCGTAGTCGATGAAGGTGTCGGTGAGCAGGCCGAACACCAGCAGCATGAGCGGCTGGGCCGAGCCGTGCAGCACCGCGCACACGC
>CAFUXE010001960.1:114895-149907 GCA_903364295.1 Serranus cabrilla | reverse complement strand
CACAACTAAATTTTTTTGAACATTTTTAAATCATGTACCGATCTTTCCTCCCTTGGCGTAGGGGGCCAGCAGGTCCACAACCTTAATGCCAGTCACCAGGATCTCCTGCTCCACACTCATGTCGGTGAACTCAGGGGCTTCAGCGTGGATGGGTGCAGTCCTGAAGGGGAAATACTTATTAGAGAGGAAATCTGTTTTGTTTTCCAGGCCAATTAATCTCTTAAAGGTAACTCACTGCTTGGTGGAGATGGGACCCCTCTCGTCGATGGGCTCTCCAATGACATTCATAATCCTGCCCAGAGTCTCGGGACCCACTGGAATTCTGATGGGGGCCCCAGTGTCCAGAACCTTCTGTCCACGGACCAGACCCTCAGTACCATCCATAGCAATGGTACGCACTGTGTTCTCACCTGAAACACAAACATTTGATTTCATTATTATGCACTGTATGTATGGTTTAACTAGACTGAAGGTTAAGTTGCTCACCCAGATGCTGTGCCACCTCCAGGACTAGCCTGGACTCACGGTCGGCCACTTCCAGGGCGTTGAGGATGGGAGGGAGGGCCTCATCGAACTGGACGTCCACGACGGCACCGATGACGGCCACGATGCGGCCGCCGGCGGCGCTGGCAGCGGCGGCAGGTGCGACATAGTCTCTACCTGTGGATACAAACATATGTGCAGTTAGCTCAGTGTCACACATGCATGCTACAGTCATGACCTTGTAGTGCCAAAGGGGCATTAGTCTGCAAAGCCGCTGAAAAGCTCCGGACCGTGCAGCCAAACAACTGCGTGTTTGGGCCGATTTGTCTCAATGTCAAGTGATTGTTGTGGGCTTAACTATGAATCAGCATTTAAAAGAAAACTTTCATTAATAGGTGACACCCTACAATAAATATGTGTTACTGTGTTTTATATAAGTACATTTAGCTCGACACAAACCTGCATCAAGCGGTTTGTTCGCGTTAACGTGGAGAACTTTGACAGATGAATGAAGTGTACTTGAAGCTAACGATGCTAACGCGACTTCTGCTAATGACAAACGCAGGACATCCGAGGCTAAGTATACATTTTCACCCCCTTCATGCTTATATTGGTGGATAAACGTATCGCATGTGTGTAAAGGTTGCAGACTGTTTAACATTGCTAATCTAGTAGCCAGACCTTCCAAAAACTCAACATGTAAAGCTAAGTTAGCAGGCTGTGCACCGCCTCATGTCATTACATAAAGGTCATTGCTGCTAGCACAAGAAAAACATAGCTTAGCCGTTCACTAATGCATGACACATGTTATGTAAGCTTAAATGCACATATACAGACATGTTGACATTTGGAGTCACTCAAAACAGACTTTAAAATAGATATTTTAATGTTAAGGCCTGTTGCTGCTCCGGCAGGGCAGCCAGCGTGTTGCTAGCAGCTAGTGTTAGCATCGCCCCTGCCCTTCTGACAGCCGCGTTAAAGTGCGTATTTTTATCGCTACGATTTCGCTTTAAAGCGCCAAGCATGCAGGGACTTACGTGAAAGGACGGCTGGGGATCCAACGAGGGCCTTGAGGGGCTGGACCCCAGGCTTGAGAGCCTGCAGAGCCCCGGTGCAGCAGCGTCCCACAGCTCCTAACATGGTTAAAATGGCTGAAGGTGGAAAGAGACAGAGGAACCAGCGGCTTTATAATGAATGGCCGCTGACGACAACTGCGCATGCGCGCAACGTAGCTGAGCATGCGCAGATGATAAGCGCATCCAGCTGACTCTCTGCCCTCCAGAGCTGGCCTACATGTCAGTAAATGTAACTGCTGAATGACAATCACAACAAAAGGTTACACATCATGTAAGTTAGCATTTAAATCCGATTATCAGTTAAAGCAGCTGCACACAGGAACAGAAGGTTTGGGCTTCTTAGTTCTCTAATTATCCCATTTGTACACAATGTCCTATGTCAAGGGGAGGGAAGTTTCTGCTTCACCCCCTGCATCTGTTGTCCATGTCTGGAGTCCTTTTTTTGTTGAGGTCACTAACACAAATAGTGTTCATTCCCCAGAGAAGCTGCAAGGATATTCTCAGTTAGCTGCATGTTGTAACTAAAATGTAGAGGAATCTGTCTGTGTTTACATCACCTAATTCCTCATTGGATATCTAATTTTACCTCAATTAAAGGTGCTAGTTGACCTCACTTGTCTGCACAAACTTAACAGCCATGCTTGTGATAGTGGTGGGTTGAACATGCATATTATCTTTACATTTTATACTTTTATATGCTTTTAACTGAACAAACTTATCGGATAGGCCATCTTTGTTCTGGGAATCAAAAGGATGGTGTAGAAACTATTGTGCATTCTTCATAATTAAGTTTTTAAGTTGAGAAAGACTGAGTTTTAAAGATGATAGAGGTGTATATAAGGACTCACACTAATGTGCAGCATTTTGTCTCTTTGTCTCACACCCAATTACATTTTTGGGTAAATTTTTATTTCAGTGAGATAATCAAAAGTTGTGCATTTAAAGTTGTAGCAGGATTTGATTAAAATCAGAAAGCAATGCAGTGTTTTGTTTGCCTTTCTCTTGCCTCATAAATATACAACTCCAGATAGAGTTTATGTTTAAAAATTGTACACAGATATCCTGTTAATATCCCATTTTTGGTTCGATTTACATGTAAATACAAAACAAAAACTGATATTTTACATATTTTGACCTAATTCACTGTTGATGAAACTAAACCAGCAAAATATTATATCCATAAAATGATTTGGTTTAAATATATATATATGATTTTTTTTAAGCATTTAAAGATTTAAAAATTTATTTAAATATCACTGAAATCACTGAATACTCAACACACACTGAGAAAACTTTTCAAATTTATTCAAACCCCTGAGTAGTTATCTTTGTATTTTTTATTTTATTGACATTGTTTTTTTTAAATAAATTCCTACTCATAGTCATGTTTGTAATAATTATGATTGACAATTTGAAAATATTAATTTGACATGCTTAAATGTGATGTTTTCAGCTCCATAAAGGCATTTTTCAGACCTTGGATTCATATTGTAGCACTGATTTTAGTTTTCCGAGCACTCTCACTCTGTTATTTATTAATATTAATGACTGTAGTGCATTAACATGAGCAGCTGAATGGTTTGGAGAGGCTTCCTGCGGCACTAAAAGGAGCAGAGACAGTGTTAAAAGTCTATTTTCTAATAGAAGAACTCTAAAGTTAATTAATTTCTTATTTACTAATAATTACAAGTATATTGTTAAAGCTAATATCTGCCTCCAATAGCATCATTTCAGCCACTAGAGGGTACTGCTGTGTTACTGTAGAACAGACCGGATGGATAGAGGTGTGTGTGTGTGTGTGTGTGTTCCTGACCTACCTACAGGGACACATTTCAGACTAAAAACCAGTTAATTAGGGACGGCTTGTCTAATTGAGCTCAACTGCCGTGTGCCTGATTGTGAAAGGTTGTTATGTGGGTCAAGTTAGCAAGTCGTGAGTCTATGAAATGTTTCCAAAAAGTGACATAAGTAAACATTTATTTGTGTTTTTTTTCATTGTAAAAAGCTTTAATCCAACGCATAATATAAATGTGATTTGTACACAGTCGCAATGCATCAAAATCACAGAAGAGTGGAGTGAAAAAGCTGCTGTTGGAATGTGTTTTCAGCTCCTGGGGTGTTTTGCATATTGCTGTAAGTGATTGAAAAGGCTTGGCAGCGCCTCTCCTCCACTTATATCTATCTCACTCTCTGCGATGCACAGATGCATCCGTACTAGTCTGTATTTGTCTGAGAAAACACAGCACATATTTGAATTAAGCATCCCGTGCGTGCCCCAGAGTCTGCTGAGTGATGGCTGATTGTGTTGCCAGGCGTTTAGTGGTTGCTGGGTGATTATAGATGCACTTTGATTGGCAAAAAAGTTGCTTTATAGCCACAGGAGAAATGTTGAGATCATGTGGCGATGTGAGGTAAAGGTTTCCATGTGTTTGGACAGATTGTTGCAGTAACTGTAGCCACAGTGATCAAGCTGCTGCAGGATCAAACACGTTCCTCGGCACGATGCGGCGCTCCCGTTTTAAACTGGGAGGAAAGTCAGATGACCCACATTATGGACACAGTTCTGCACAACAATAACTGTGTTTTGTCTCTGTCAGGCTCTGCAGAGCGCCTCTTCACCGTCCCGGGAGCAGTTTGACAGCATGCGACCTCTGACCTCCTGCAGACATGTGCCATGCAGCTCCGGTGAGGAAGGAATTTTCTACATTTTAAGCTTTTTGGTCACTTCAAGTGATGAGAATATTCCCATGATGGGAGACTGGTAGCTTACAGCGCTGTGGTGCTTTAGCTGTAAATGCTTTTGCTGGCGGCGGCGCTCCAGGCTGTCTGTCAGCGCTGACACATCCACATCACTGGATGTTTTGTCTTGAACCTCTGTGAAGGCATCCACAGTCCCCACAGGGTGAATCACAGCCACTCTGTTGATGTGCGAGCGCCACCACAAAGCTAACAGTTGTGGTTTGGAGTGAAATATCTCAGCAGCGATTGGATGGATCGCCACAGAATCTGGTCCTCATTTCTGTTCCCTGTAATAACTCTCAACTTTTCATGTTGCACAAACCACAGTTCATCATTCACATCTGACCCATGCTTTGATTTATGAACAAAAACATTGCATACTATGCTCTACATACTCAATGTGTGTAAGTTTAACTTCCTTTTCAGAAAATAACAGTAGAATATTTCATTTCTACGTCTTTCAACAAATGTACAAGTAAGGAAATAAAACGAAAGAATCACACACAAGCAGATGAAACTTTGAGAAACAAAACAATAAGTGGTGTGAAACTGAAAAGGACAACAAAAACTAAACAAATCTGACGTAAAATACATAAATCATGCTTTGAATGTCGCTGAGTTTCCATCAACACATTTCTCTCTCTGAGCATTTGATGTTTTTTGGAAATATTCTCTCTGTTTGTTGTTGTTTTCTCTCTTCTTCTTCTCCTTTTTTCTGACAGATTAGCCTACAGCCACACATCACACTGCCCCCTGCTGACCAGAGGACGTTACTGCAGCACACTTTATTCACTGATTCTCATTTTCATTCATGCAACATTTCAAATTCACTTCAAAATTCACCATTGCATTGCATTGTGGGATATTTATGCAGCTGTAGTGATTGCATACTGCAACATCTGCAGAAATATTATGCAGTTTGCACACTATTTGTTTCAGACATACCAAAACATCTCACATACTGTTTGAGTTTAATAAATAGCATGTAAGTTTGGATATTCAGACAGAGCCTTTGCATACAGTTCTGCACTTCACAGCTTAATATATTCCCATAATGCAATGCAGTGGTCACAGTAATGTTCAAAAGAAATACACTTTGTCAGAAATCTTCATGTTTTATGTTTTATTTCGTCACTTTTCTAGTAAATTAAGCATAAACACATCCTCATTCCAATGTGTTTTTAATATTTACATTGTGTCTATCTAGTTAAAATATCACATGATTAGGCCGAGGAAAAGTTTGCTATAGAGTACATCAACTTAACTATCGAACGTTTCATAGGTTTTTCAGAAAACACAAACAAATGAACCAGATATTCAATATATGATATTTAGGCAAAAAAATAATTGCTGCCAAATTCGACTTATGCTGTTATTTTAGGAAGGTGACGTAATTTAATGTCACTTCCTCCTTCAGTGTCTGTCATGACCACTAGAGGGCGCCACCACACACACACACACACACATCCTTCTTTACACTAAATTACATGAAATGATGCTCAGATTCTGTGAGCTACCAGCCAAACAACACATGTTTAAAGCTCATTAAAGCGTTTTTAGTGACTGACATCTTTTTCAGCTCCGTGTGAGCGTCTGTGGTGCAGCAGGAACACATTCCTCTGGAACGCCATGACAGTTACACTCAAAGGATTATTCCACTTTTACCTTGTTCTGCGGCGCAGCTGTCAGCTCCTCTTTACATGAGCCTGCTATGAAAACTTGTTGAGACAGCGTGTTATCTGCATCGTGGTTTTTAGTACTCTTACATCCCACTAACAATCAGAGCGTAACTATATGTTGGAGCAACATGCATTATCTTGTAAAAACAGCGGATAAATGTCACAGGAAAGACTCCTGCAGGGGCTATCAGAGCGCTAAGTGTGGGCTTCCGCAGTGTCATAAAAGAAGCTTTTGTTTTGTGTTCACGCACCTTTTCCAGGAAACGATCTGCTCTTTAAAATGAGAAATAAAAAGCCGTGTCCCGCTTTTAATGGATGCCCTTTCTTGTTCATCTCTTCCCGTGTTCCCGCCGAATGAATGTCACCTAATTGCTGGTTTAAGAGACGCTGTGAGGTCTGCTTTTTTCATTTATTTTTTAAAAAGCACACTTTAAATGCTGCACAGTGAACATTTTGCTCATTATTTCAGAATCCCCGCTGTGGAAGAAATCAAGAATATTTTTTAAAGATTGTCATAACAGGAAAAGCAGCCGCCCTGTTTCAGCACCATGACTTGATTTTCTGCGGTTTTGCATTCGTATAAGAGATTTTGCATTGAAATTCAGGGCTGTGCTGTGTCCCAGTTTGCCATATATTGTGTTTTATACAACAAAACAAGGTTTTTCCTTTATGTGTAGTAGCCACAGCTTTGGAAAGTCAGACAGCTTCTTCCTATTCCTGCAAACTAGTTCATTATTAAAAAAAATGGCGCCGAGCTGCAGCAGATGATCAGAGGTCCATCTTTCAGAGAAGCATTCTTGAGTGACAGCTCACCTTTTTCTTGCTTTCAGTCATACAGTAGGCAATAAAAACACACGCCGTCATCCCTGTTGCAGAGTTATGTGACACCACTTCCAGCTTTTATGGCTGCAGACGGTCCCGCGGGATGTTAAGACTCCTCTGATCCCGGACTACACAGGAATCATAATCAGATTAAGGAGTTATGAGACTTTTCTTTGGTGCTGTAAAGGACACGCACACGTTTTTAATAAAAACGAGAAAGATTCAGAAGAAGAAGAAGAGCGCCGCCGTGACCTTTCACGTCCCACTCTGAAGACGTGTTCCTGTGTTATCCTGCAGGATCGGACTGGGAATGTCAGACATACTGAGCAGAGCTTTCCCATTTTAATAACATAAATAAACGATTAAATGTGTCAGAACAGGATGAAATACGTTAACATGCAGCTGTAAATGCTTCAGTAATGCTACACATTTACTCCTGTCTGACTTCTGCAATATGTTTACAGTAAATCAGAACAAATGGCCGCTCGGGGTGTTTCCACACATGAATCATGGTATGCTGCTGCTGCTGCTGCACACTGTGCTGCCTGCAGGCATAAATCAGCTATCCAAACTTTCCCGAGGGCGAGGCTTCTGCAGCTGCAATTAAAGAAACATAAATAATATAAAGCAGCTACGGTAAATATTTTTATGGCAACAACAGATTAAATGATTATGTGTAATATCTCTGCAGCTGTAGTGCTAAAGCTCTTTGAGCTCATTGTTTTGGTTTTAAACTGGTAATTAGTGTAAATTTCCACTGCACAGCAACAACTGGCAGACACACAAAGTGAGCGTGTTTTTAGTGAATGTAGTAAGAATTACACAGCAGAAAACAGACCAAAATAAATACTAATGCTGCTGTAAAGATGAGTTCATTAACCTTTTAAAACAGCATTTATTTAAAACATCTAAATTTACTTTTTGTTATTTCACATAAAATCTGATTTCAGTTGCAATTTTAAGAGGATGTGTGTGTTGTTTTGCACAGTTTAACCTCAGAGAAATAAAAAGGGAAAAGAGAAAATATATTTTGTAGTTTTGTATATTCTTTTAAATATGCATTCGTTGTATAGTTAATGTTTTGCAGCTGCACCACACTGCAGAAAGGGTTTTGTCTGAGAAAAAATGAAAAGAAACATTTTCATAATTTATCTGCAAGATCATGCTGTTCAAAAAGAAGGAAATCTGGGGAAAATTGTGTGAAAATCATCTCGAATCGTTAACAAATGTGCAGTATTAGTAATGCTTTTCATTTAACTTGGAAGTTGGAAGTCGCAGCTGGGAATGATGTCAAAAATCGTGAGAAAATCATGAGGAAATCGTATCGTATCGTTAACAAATTTGCAGTAAAAGTGCTGCTTTTCATTTAACTCGGAAGTTGCAAGTCGGAGCTGGGAATTACGTTGAAAATTGTGAGAAAATTGCATCGTTAACTCTCAGAAATCGTATCGAATCATTAACAAATTTGCAGTAAAAGTGCTGCTTTTCATTTCACTTGGAAGTTGGAAGTTGGAGCTGGGAATGACGGGTTTGCATAACAAAACATCTAACAAAAAGATTAAAAACACCCACCAGCAACTTTATAAGTCTGGACAATCTGCTGTCTCTTTGTCTTTTTGTGATATTATTTTTAAAATATATATTATTATTTGACTTGGTGCATCATCCAGTTGGCGCTGATGGAAACACCTGTAAATCATTAAAGTCTGCCTAAAAATATCTATAATCTGCTAAGATTAGCCAACATACCGGACCAACTACGGCTGCAGCAGAGCAACAGAAGTGTGTGTTTAATTAGTGTTTTATTGCTTATAAATTCCACGTTTGATGTGCCAGAGGAAGAGTGTGTTTCCTGCTTTTTGCCTGCAAACTGTGAGATTTTGTCAGAAACATGAGAGTTAAAGTGTAAAATGAAGCTTCCACTCAACACACATGCATCGCTTTTGATTTTAAGCAGCTGTCCTGGAGAAATCGCTGTGATTCCTTCAGCTTTCCTGAAAACACAGAAAACTGGAAGAAGTGGGGGGTGCTCTGCCATGACGAGGGATCTGTGGAGTGTGTGTGCTCCCCTCCCACACACACACACACACTGAATGGGAGTGAGTGAGTTTAAAAAGGGTTGGACTTCCCTTAATTTACTGTAAGCTCAGGATGGCTTCAACCGAGTCTCCTGAGAGCCGGAGTTCAGTCTGAACCTCTGAGTCCCCGTCAGGAGCCCTGCTGACCCTCACACTGAGCCGGAGCTCCCAGGACATGGAAACAAACTGAAGCTCCTTTTCTTGACTTGCACTTTTACTCTTTCTGCTGGCTGCCAGGAGAGCGTGATCGAGCTGCACACCTTGGAGAGTGAAGTGAGTTATGCATGCTTGATGCCTGAGTGTCAGACGTGCTTGTTAAAGCTTGTTCCCTGAGTGTTTTACCCCTCTGCCTCTCAGGGAAGCCATGGTCCCCTCTGTGCACTGGCTGCTGCTGCTGTGGGGGCTGCAGGGGCTGCTGGCTCAGGACTACGAAGAGGACTACGAGGAAGAGGTGGTGATCCCCAAGAAGAAAAGCAAACTGACTTCATCCAACTCCATCCCCCAGAACGGCAAATGTGAGTCTGTTTTCTGTCTCGGGGCTCTTTTCCTCGGATGCTCTTCCAGGCTGCACATCTTTCACTTTTTCCATCAGCAGGTAAAAAAACAGAGCATGATCCTCAACAAGGACATTGCTGCAGGATTGATCATATCTCTCCAAAGCCATCCATCTCCCGTGTGACCGCTCAGTGCTCTGTTACCCAAATGTTTTATCCGCTCAGATTCCCGTTTCCGCGGGCACATTCTCCCGCTGACACATCTCCGTGAAGATGAATGTGATTTATCCTCAGCTTATATTAGATCTGTGACCTCCTTCTGCTGCTGAAGGTTGGTGCAGCGAGCTGAGTTACTTTTATTTCCTCTTCAAAATTATATGTCACATTCATGAACTTATCACACTTTTCCTGGGAAGGCATCGGCCTGTAGAGCCTCAACAGTCCATAAATCACCTGTAATACTCCTCAAGGCGGCTCGGATAAAGACTTCTTCTTAGTACAGAATAAATCTTTTAAAAACTAATAAATTATATGATTAGAAAGACAGAACAGGCTGCTAACTTTATGGTTTGTTTGATTTATTCTTGGCCTTTTGTTTCCAACAATGCAAACGCTTTTTAACTAAATAAAGAGAAACAAATGGGAAAACATGCACCAAAAAACTGGAATTTAGGAAGCGAATATATGAGAGTAGATACAGGCTTGATATAATATCTAAAGTGTTGTTTTTGTCGTGTTTTAAAAGCTGAATTACAGTAAAAAGATGTAATCTTCTACACTTTATTACTTCCCCTGATTATTTATCCAAATCTGACTGTGAGAGATCTTGTGCACCAAAAGTGAACGCCTTATTTACTTACATACTTCCTGTAATTAAGCCTTTATTCTTGTGTGTCACACTCTCATTATTCAGCTGATGTTTACCTGATTAGTATCTTATTTACTCAAAGTGTAAGGTGACTAAAAAATGGCTACCATTTTTAAAATTTTGGCTACCAAAAGCTTAATTTAAAGAGCCATTGTTAGCCAAAAAAAGAAAAGAAAAATCCATGTTGAGCTGCATGTTTTAGCCTCATAATGAAAGCAATTTGCAGGAAACAAATCTATATTTTGTTTGATTTGAAATCTGTAGCAATTAATGATTAAATTTTCTTTATTTTCTGTCTGTATGTTAGGTATTTTACACCTTAGGTTACCCACAGCGATGACAAATGAGATTTAAAATGTAAACTAAATCTATTTATTTCCATGTCAAAGCTGCAGGGAATTCTCTGTTTCCCATCCTTATGCTAAGCTAAGCTAACTGGACTCACACTTTATATTTATATATATTTTCCTTCCCTGGACTCGTAGATGAGGACTGCAGTTTGGAGATCGCCTTCCTGGTGGACAGCTCGGAGAGCGCCAAGGACAACCACGCCCAGGAGAAGCAGTTTGCGCTGGACGTGATGAGCCGGCTGCAGAGCCTGACGCTGCAGACGGGCCGCGGCCTGAGGTCGCGGGCGGCGCTGCTTCAGTACAGCAGCCACGTGATCATCGAGCAGACCTTCAAACAGTGGCGCGGCATCGACGACTTCAAGGCGCGCATCGCCCCCATTGTGTACATCGGCCACGGCACCTACACCACCTTCGCCATCACCAACCTCACGCGGATCTACCTGGAGGAGTCGGACGTCAGCAGCATCAAGGTGGCCGTGCTGCTCTTCGACGGCATCTCGCACCCCAGGAACCCGGACATATTCTCAGCCGTGGCCGACGCCAAGAACCAGGGCGTGCGCTTCTTCACCATCGGCATCACGCCGGAGGCCAACGAGGCCGCCAACATGGCTCAGCTGAGGCTCATCGCCAGCTCGCCGGCCTCGCGCTACCTGCACAACCTGCAGGACAGAAGCATCGTGGACAAGTTCATCAAGGAGATCGTGAGTACAACGATTCCCTGTATGTTTCAGCCTCTGAGAGCTGCAGGCGATCAAATGTTAGAGTCTTCTTTCCTTTTCCACTGGGTACCAACTTGTCTCATCTTGTTGCTCCACCAAACTGGCTGCAGGTTCTCGCTCCTGCAGCCACACAGATCACTCTGACAGCTTACCCTGTGCAGCTTGAACGCAGTATAAACATGTTATTTTCACTTTGACGATGTTCACATAGTAGCTGTTTCATTGCAGTGAGAGCTGTGAGCTATAATAATCACAGCTTCATGAAACGTTACAGCCTTTCCTTGGTATGTTTCTGAGCTGTCGTCCAGTTGCCGAAAAATGCATTTCTTCTAGAAATGTCCAAAGTTTTTGATGCCAAATTACAGCATTTGTTCCTCGAGGTCTTGGTGTCTCAGTGTGGTGTTTTGGAGGGATTTGTGACAGTTTTGATCAGTTCTCTGGTGGTGAAAATGGTTAAATTTAGCACCAAATCTTTGTGCGGAGCTGCAGCTTAAATTAATCTTTAAAAAGACAAAGAAATCTCTTAAAATATGCACATTTTCAGTGTGATTAGATTCTTGGAGGTTTTATCAAATGGACAATTCTTCATCTTGCAGGATTATGTAAATTACATGTTTGATGAGTGTTTAATCCCAGATTTGAATGCCAGGTGGAAGCTGCAGAAAGCCGTTACGCAGAGGGACTTTTTCCAAATTAATCAAATGTTAGCGTCTCTTACTCCTCCATGCATCCAATCAGAGCTTCCCCCGCTGCTTTATTCTCATCTTATTGCATCCCAGACGTACACCTGCTACCTGTTGCCATAGCAACAGGTCATCCTCTGAGTGGAAACTCACCCTGACATGCACTCAGCTGCTGGAGGAGACGTGAAAGTCCTCGGTGCCATGCATGAGTTCAGAAGAGAAAGTTTGTCTTTATTTCCAGTTGTTACAATTAAAACATGTGCAGCACAGCTACTTCCTGCAGACACGACCCGCTGCAACATGTGCTCTGCATTAAAACCCTTTTGTGGGAAAACTGGGTGCAGGAAGAACATGCATGCACGCTACATCACTCAGCCAGCTCCTCCAACACCACTTCAAACTGTTGACACAGGTGGTACACATCCATGATAACTTTATAGAAAACTCGCAGAAAGTTTCTGCAGCATTGAAGCTGACAGCCTGCAGGACTTTCATCTCTGTGTCCTGCTCAGGCAGCATCTGTATGTCATAAGCATGTGCGTCCGTCTCAGAAACTGAGAAACTGTGTTTAATGTTCAGTCTCAGCTCGGCTGCAGACTGTGCTGTCTGCAGACGGCCCTCCCCGCGCTGAAACATCCCCTGGATGCTGAGCGAGCTGTTTCACTGATCAATGCATGTGGTTTGAGTTTATTCCCCCTCGTGTGGAGACTGTGGTTAGCTTTGAAGAGGAGAAGGGTGAAAATCAGGCTCTGGCGAGGATGTGACGCGCTGGCTGAAAGCCGTCGGACAGACTGATCCCAGGCCAGCTGTGGAGACATGTAGCTGTGTGTTTGAGTAGCAGGTGTTTCAGCTGCAGTGTAAAATTTTCTCTCCTGTCTCGCTCCACAGACGGCGCTGGCGGACGAAGGGGTGAGTCTCCGGCCGACGTCTTTCTGCACATTTCTTGCTTTGTGTCCCAAACAGCCCGTGACTCGTCTCTCTGTTTGAAGTGTCCTCTGGCCCAGAGTCAGTGTGCGTGTGACAAGGGGGAGCGGGGCGCCGCCGGCCCGCCTGTAAGTATGCAGCACGTTCACACTCACATTCAAGACATGAATCACTTATTCAGACACTGGAATCCTACAATTCTACATTTCTCTTTGGATTATAGATATTTTCAGATCAAAAACCCCTTTAAAAAGTAGGTTTTTAACTCCATAATGCCACTGAAATGAACTTGTTTCTGCCAGTTATTTGTCTGCACCAGTTCAACCATATCTACAAAATGTCTTTGATACCAAATCACAGCCTGAGTTTCTCTGTGGTGTTCCAGGTTCTCGGTGCTCTAATGTGGTATTTTGGAGTATTTTTTGACAGTTTTTATCAATTCTCTGGTGGCCAGAATGGTTAAATGAGTTCTGTTAAAGTGTTTGTGCTGAGCTGCAGCTGAAATTGATCTTCAGGTTCTCAGTTTTTAGATGGTTTAAAGCACCTCTGTGTGACCTGATATCTGGGACAAAAAAACCTACACAGTTCTGTTTAAAGAGGGATTAGATTTCTTCTGACTCATGGAAGTTTGATCAGTGTTTTTTCCAAACATGTCCTATAAACAAAGATCTTTCTTATTTACAAAAATCACTTGCCGGATCATGAAAACGGCATGTTTGATAAGTGATTAATCGCAGATATGTTAGCAGTCGACGGTTAAATTTGGGAGCAATGTGTTTGCAAACTGTTTATAAATCCGTTATGGGCTGGAAGAGTCAATAACATTCCCATTCAGTGTTGTTTTTCCCACTTTATGGCTCTAAATATAGATCAGCCACAGCTAAATATCTTGCAAACAAGATGTTTGGTCTCAGTTCAAACCTGATTTATTTTAAGGTTAGATTTCATGTTTATTCTCATTATTATTGACCCAAAATCCTCATTTTGTCAAACAAATCTCAAGATTAACAGGTAAAAATTTTGCAGGTGCCTTCATCATTTCAGGTGTTAATCGTCTAAAAAGAGATTTTTCAAAAATAAACGCAGACACGTTCTCGTACCAAACTGTATTTGTCAGTAATTTAAACAAGTGAAACAGTCGCAGTTTCAGGGGGAAAAGTACATGAATACATCTTACAAAAGCAAGTTAAAAAGTAAAATAAATGGCAGAAACTTTCTAAACTGAGCGAGTTATAAAGTTATCGTACCTACCGGCTGCTGCAGCCACCAGGGGGCGCCGCTAACACTGACAGAAACCTGTTTTTAAGCTGCTGTAGAGGCGACACATGGAGTCGTTTCTGTGTGAATATGATTATGTTATTGATGTATTATTGAAGTCTTTGAGGCTCCATATTCCTCCGTGACACACTAAGATGAAATCTCTGGCTGCGTTTGAAGCTCTGCAGAAGGCAGCACAGCTGACAAAGGCCCTCTTCATGCCAACAGGCGACATAATTGCAGCATTTTTCAGTAAATCGTGCGGTTTTGAGGTTCCCTGCAGCAGCGAGAGTGAAGCAGATACTCACATTCCTCTGAGTGCTTATTGAGAACAGGCCTAAACAGATATTTACATGTGAAATGAGCAGAAGAACCTGGGACTGTCTGAGGACACCAGGAGATGCTACATGCATGACTTCTTTTCTTCGCCTGCCAAAGCCATGTCGCTGCTGTAATTACACCAGGAAGGTCGGCGCGGTTTGTCTTTGATGTGTTTTCACAGGATGAGAACAGAGTAATTACCCCTTTAAAGCTAATACCCCGAACAAAAAGCTGCTTCACATCAGCAGCTGAGCAGATCGCTGAGAGATAAGAGCCGCACGAAGACGCAGAGCAGAGCCAGACGCTGTTCAGTCTCTGACTCATCTGCCCAGAGAGGAGCTGGGACAGGACAACAGGCGGCTGAGGAGCCTCAAACATGTGACGCAACCAGAGGAAGTAATCAGATTACTTTACTGCAGGAAAAGGGAAACTCCTGCATTCAAAAGTGACTTAAAATGCACTTGAAGATTGTTGTTATTGATGCATTTATGTAATAAGAATTTGTATGTATTTTTTAATTTCTATGTTAAATCTCGACCTGAAAAGTTACTAAAGTTGTAACTGAAGTTATATGATGTTTAATCATGTTTTTGTTTTTTTAACTCTTATCATGTTGTCGTTTCTGCAAAGCTTCCGAGTCAGATATTAGCTTGTGAAGTTTTCCTTTAAAAGGTTTTAATTCCTGCATAACGGTGCTTCCATGACGTTCCCTGCAGGGAAAGAAAGGCCGACCTGGAGAAGACGGGAGCCCCGGCCTCAAAGGACACAAGGTGCTGCAACATTTAATCATTTAGTTTCTAATTAATCTGCATCATCAGACTTTACTGGAGCTGAAATCTGTCTTTCCTGCAGGGCGAGGGCGGGCTCAGCGGACTTCCAGGGCGGGAAGGATCCGAGGTGAGCTGAAACGATTATTTTAAACATTGATTCATACAGTTTGTTTTGTGTTCCACACGTGAGAGGGAGAGAGACGTAACAACACTGTTTTGTGCTCACAGGGAAAACCCGGATACAAAGGAGAGAAGGTGCGTGTGGATTCTCCTCATCAGTGTCGGGTTCCACAGAAACAGGAGGAGGATGTTTTCCAGACCTGATGAAGCGTTTCAGAAATATCACGGCATTATGTTTCTCCTTTCTTCGTCTGTGTTTAATGTCACGCAGGCTGCAGGAATCTCTAGTTACTTCTCTTCTCAAAGAATTGAATGATATTAAAAAACATTATTTTAGATAAAATGCTGTCTGGAAATGTCCTAAACTTTGAATTAACTGCTTTTTCCTGTGCTGCAGGGGGAGCGAGGGGAGTGCGGCACGCCTGGAATCAAAGGAGACAGAGTACGTTGTTTTTATTTACCACACAAACATTCAATCTGACACAAGCTGCTCATGATGGCAGCTTCTCATGTTGGTTTTCTTCAGGGTCCTGAGGGAACGATCGGCCCAAGAGGAAACCGTGGACTGCAGGTGAAATCTCTATTTATCTTAAAATCAAATATATACTGAACCCCTTTAGTCCGTACGAGCAGTGCACATATGCATTCTGCAGTAATAAAGATTTTATTGTCACAATCAAGTTGCAAAGTCTAAAGCAAGCTGACAGAATTATTTTTATTGATTATTTTTTAGCATTTATCCACAAAGAGCCCTTACATTCTCAGCAATTACGAAGCATAAAATACAAATTAAATAATAATAACTTATAATAAAAATGATAATAATCAATAGAAAATAAATAAAGAAGTAAATTGCATTTAAAAAAAGCAAGAAAAACAAAAGAAAATAACCCCCATCTAACGCAAAAACACAAACTAAAGAAATGCAGGGTTCATGAAATTAAAGGTGAAAAGCACCTGTATTTATAATTATTCCTCATTCTGAATTTTAACTATTACCTTCAGGGGGATTCCTTTTGTATTTAAATGGTATTTATTTATTTCTAATTATTTTAACACTTTATTCTGGCCCCTTTAATCTGCTTAAATTCATGCGCTTTTTGTTGGAGCATCTCCAGTTTTCTGCTTTAATTAGAACTTTACTTCATAGCACACAAACTGTCCAATAAATGCAGCATCCTGCAGCTCAGTCACAGATTCAGCTCCTGCACTCGGATCTGATTCTTGATTATGTTTCACTTCCTAACTCTCACACACTTCTCCACATTTTCAGGGCGTGTCCGGCCCACCGGGCGATATAGGAGTTGAAGGCGCGATGGGTAAAAAAGTAAGTACTACAATCACTTTCGGACATGTTTGAAGTACAGAAGGAAGCTGGGAAAGATGGGAATCAGATTTTCCCAGTTTCTCCCTCCTCCAGGACCAGATGCAGCTGAATTGATACTTTTCTGGCTGGACTCGTAAACTCTCGTCCTCCTGGTTCCAGTTAAGCGTCTCTCCCTCGCTGCGTCTAATGAACGACCTGTTACCTGCAGGATGAAACATGTGGAGGAACATGAAGCCGTGTGACAGAATAAAGCTCTGCTGACATTTAAGACGCTCAGATTAAATCGATTCATCACGGCTGTAAATAACCAGCTGACCAAACCTGTGAGTTATGATCCATGTGAAGCTGCTCGTCTGTTATTACCTGTCAGCCTATTTGTCCGTCGCTCCTCTAAGCCCCCTCTGCTGTTTAGCTGCCAATTCCCCGCCGAGCGCTCCCTCCTTAATTATTTTGGAAGAATGTTCATGTTGATTGTCTGGCTGTCATTCTCTATCACCTGAATGGCAGACTAATGTCTGGCTCTAAACACTGTCCCAACCTGCCTGAAAGGGCACGGGGAACGAAAAAAGCAGCGCCGGTATGTGGCTGCGAACATTCCCACTCCCTCTTCCCGCCTCCCGCTGCACACAGCGCCGTGATTTACAGCCTCGCAGTGAATGATTGCATTCTTTACCAATAAAGTCCTGACTGGAGGAATGGAGTCATGCATGTTTGAACCCTCTGTGGGATCGCTGCAGAAACCCGGAGCGCTCTGGGTCTGATGTGTCCGTGTTTGTGTCCCGGCCTGTGTTTTATAGGGGGAAAGGGGACTTCCTGGGCCACCTGGAATCCAAGGGGAAACAGGGATCGGCCTTCCAGGACCCAAGGTAAAGCTATTGTTGTGGAAAGGTGACATCATGAGGAGATGATGATAATAATCCACCTGTTTGTGCACTAACCCGCTCGCTCTGCTGCTCAGGGGGACGTGGGGTACCCGGGTCAGACGGGACCTCTCGGGCCGCCAGGACTCGGCGAGCCTGGACCGCCGGTGAGTACGACCCTAACCCTAACACAGCAAACACGCCACAGTTTAAACTAATAACGCCATCATCATTTTCAAACAGCTGCTCTTTCATTTAACAGCAGTAAACAGAAGCCGGCTGCTCCTTTCCCTTTATCCACTCAGCAGCTGCTATTCAGTTTTTACTGTTTCTCATCATTTTAAAGGGGAACTCACTTCATGGGACACGGGTTATAATCATCCCCCAAACATGCAATTTACCCCTACATGAAAAATAATAACATATATTGACCGAGTAAAAGCCAGTGGAAAGAAAAACTAAAGATGGAAAGTGAGAAAATGTTCAGGTTGACAGGTGGAGATTTTGAAAAGGGTCAAAGGTTAACTGGGTTATGTTTATAAAAGAGGATCCCTGAACGGGACGTCCTGCAGGAGCTGCTCTGTAGCTTCTCCTGCAGGATGAATTCAGGTCACATTCAGGTTTTTAAAGTGTATAAAAGTGCCGTTTGTTCTTCCATAAGCCCGTTAGGACGCTGACTACACAGAACCTGGAAGAGAAACAGAGATAATTGTTTTGTTGGAGGTGTTTTTAATGTGGAGCATGATGAAAGGATCCTTCACATTAAAAGCACAGAGATAACACAATGAGGAGACACACACGAGATATCTCTCCTCTTACCTGTTGGGTTATTCTGAAAGAGTGTTTTGGTGCTCAAAGTGCAAGAAACAAGGTCTGTCCTGACCAGGTAAATCAGCAGAATCCACAGATGATTTTTATGCATTTTCATGCTTCACCGTGCAGAAGAAAGTGAGCATAACCAGCCTGCAAGCGTTAATGTTTACGCCTCATGCTGGATGCACGTTTCTTTCTGTGCATTCATACAGAGATAAAACATGAAACTTGTAGCAGATTGACTCCTGTGTGCATCAATATAAAGCACATAAACCTGATAAACCACATGGAAAATAAAGTCACAGTAATTTTATTCACACTATAATTACTGACAGCCAACAGAGAACTCAGTTTTAAATCAAATATCTAATATGTTTTTTGCTGCTCTGAGTACCAAAAAAGCTCCTTTTTCCTGGAATATTGTCCAGAAGTCTGTTTTAAAGGATCGAGAAAATAGTCATCTTTGTCACTGTGAATGTGCCAAATTATCAGTTTTATAACTGTCTTTTATTGCATGTAAGTGGATAATGTGACAGCTGTTTTTCTCTGTGTTTTATGTTGTAACAATTTTATTCTTTGCGGGTTAATCTCTCTAAACAAAGCGCCCAATAAAGCCGCATTTTCACACAGAAAGATACAAAATAACAGCACAGATGAGAGGTAAATATATATTACTGTGCTGAGCTTCCACTTTAAGTCCCATAAAGAGCCGACAGGGACGCTCACATCAGCAAAAACTTCCTGTCAGTCAGTGCAGCAAACTGGCCTTTTTTCAGAATAAGAAGATATGAAGAGGGCAGTTTATGCATGTTTTGTCTCCCAAGAGGGCAGTTTAGAGCAACTTTTTGCATGTAAACATGTAATCTGAGAATGTTAGAGCATAAAAACAAGATTGCACGTGCAGATCTGATCCTTTAATCTGCAGTAACTGAACTTCATGTGCTCACAGTTTGTTCCTCTGATGGTTTTTCTCATCGTTTTGTTCCTCTCAGGGGCCTCAAGGGCCGCAGGGCGTGCAGGGAGAGAGAGGACAGACCGGAGAGGGTCTCCCCGGGCCCAAGGTGAGCAAACGTCTTTCCTCTGAACCCTCCTGACCCCGTTTCATGCACACGGGCCGTCTGGCCTCCAGATTCCACGCCGTCATGACGTGCACGCTTACAAGACACGATAACACAACACAGAAGTTCCATAAATGCACAAACTGCAGGTTACATCATGGCCGGAACGCCGACAGTCCCGCTGACAGATGATATCAGGAAAATAGCCAGGACACCTCGGCACGTCACCGAGCGGTGACTCAGTGAGGGGAAAGAATGAGTCTGTTCCTGCGTCTGCCTCACACACACACACACACACACAGGTGCACACACGCTCTCGCAGCTCGTTAAATCTTTTCTTATTCATGACGATCAAACAACATTTTATTCTTCCCCAGCTGCAGCTTTCATTCCACTCAAAAATCACTGCAGATAAAAGCTGAAATGTGTCATTTTCAGGCCTTAAACGTAAAGAAATTCAGCGTTTAATTACCAGAATTCGAGACTAATGAAAATAATGTGACACCTTCTCTGTTACAGGATCTAAATGCTGTGGAAACACATTATTATATCAGAATAAGAGAGCAACTCATTATTCATTCTGATGCTTTTTTCATGCTGATACATTTATTTCTAAGACAGTTTTTGTTATAATTAAACACAGTGTTCATACAACAAACCTCAAAGGAAAAAGAGCGGGAATTAAATATATATATATATCCATAAAAAACAAGATTTTAAGATTATGAATTTGCACAAAGAAAGTGATTTATGTAAATTTAATGACCATTTATGGTTCAGTGGTCATGTCATGAGGTGGTGGATTTCTGGAATTCTGCTGCATCTTGTGAAAACGTTCCTGGGATATAAATGCTGCAGATGTTTGTCCTGCAGGTGTGTAAGATAAATATCTGAATTAATTCAATATTTAAAGCTGACTCAGCTCCATAAATCAGCAGTCTTTGTTCTGATGAATGCAGACAGATAAATGAAGCGTGATTAAGATAATGGAAAGTAAAAAATAACACTTTTTCATCCTGACATGAGTTTCCAGCCCTGAGACTCCGATCGGCCTCGGGGAACGCTCCTTTTGTTTTTTTAAACTCGCAGGTGGCGTTCCCGCTCCGGAGCAGCGTTCTCCACATGATGTGTCTCGACAAGCTCCAGATTTCACAGGAGCTCAGCAGCGATATGACTCTTTTTACACGTCATTAGCTGCTCAGACGGAGCGATCGAAAAGCATAAATCTAAACCTGCTGAAGTTAATGTTAACATGCTAATCAGTGCACTAACGTGTGATCATTTCCTGTGTGTCTCATGTCCTTGGATGACCTTGAAAGACAGGGAGGGTTCTTCTCTGCAGGCATGTGTTGTACTTCCTGTCAGCTCTGGTTACAGCTCCAATCCCTCAGCGTAACTCTGTTTCTGCCTTTTCTCATCATGAGACGTTAGATTCTCTCCAGACACGTTTACAGAGATGTAAAACTCTTTTTCCTCTTAAAATCCAACAACAGAGACTCTTTGTCCCGCTGCACAACATGCAAACATGCAGAAACACCGTTTTTCAAAACAAGACTAATACACTTTCAGTTTAAAAGCTCAATTCATAAGAAATAAACACAGTGTTACTAATTAAACAAACTTGCTGCCTCAGTTACTTATGTAGCTGAAGTTAGTTAATATAAGACAACTTTACATGAATATTTCTGCACATTCTCAGAAAAAACATTTGCTGAATTGATATAAATAAGTAATTAATTAATTAAGCGCTATCAAATACAGTCCAACCAACATAAACCACACAGATCTTTTCTCCCACAGAAGAAGAATATGCGGTAGTTATTAGAGCAAACGCTATCATCAACAGACAGACTCTGAGCCCACGCTAATGCTAATGCTAATGCTAACCAGCCGTCCTTTGAATCAACTCTACAGAATATTTAGACATTTACCGACGTGAACACACAAACACCGTGCGGCATTAGGTGACAGTTCAAACACAGCCTCTCAACAATGCAGAGGCTTCAGTTTCCATCCTCCCAGGTTTGGTTGGCTGAAGGACGACTAAAGAAAAATCACGTTTTTCATAATATGGGAGCTTTAAAGCGTCTTTGTTCTCAGCTCTGAAATCAGGTCCTGATGTTTATGTTTATGCATGTTGTGGTTTTGCAGCTCGATGTAAAGAATGTTTTAATGACTTTACAGTGAATGTGAGGAAACATTTGGGGTTAAGGTTTTCTTTTGAAAGTCAGATTGTAACTCACAGAGGCTGCATTGTGTTGGTTTCCGTGGTAACCGTCTAAAGAAGAATTTACCCACAGCTGGAGCCAAAGCTGTCTGAGAGTGAAACATCTCCGTCTGCACACAAACGGGATGTTTTATTGTGAAACGTGTCTGATATTTTCACTGTTTTTACATAAACTTGTGTCCGTCTTCCAGGGCGAGCGCGGCTTGGAGGGGCCGCGGGGGTCCAGAGGACAGCCGGGCGCCGGAATCAAAGGAGACAAGGTAGCGTGGAGCTGTAAATACGGCGCCGGGCTCGATGCCTGCACACAGCACGGACACAAAGCCGGCAGAGCCACCGGTGAAAGCATTCAGCGCCGCGTTATATACGAGGTCACAGAGTCGGCACAGTGTGGGAGCAGAGCAGCAGCTTCAGGATGTGTTTGCAGATTAAAAATGTGTTTTAAAGTTGCAAAATTCCTCTTATGTCATGGGAAAAACATGGGTCTTCGGAAACAAACAGGGAGTTCCTCGCTGACAGTTTTACTGAAGCTTTGTGGTGAAATTCATCAAAGATAATTGCAATGTTTTTCTTAGTGCCTGCAGGGTTTTTCTGTGCATTAACAACTAAAGTTTAAGATGTTGCATGTGGTGGATGAAAGAATCCCTAAAGCAAATGTCATGTGGATTAAAAGATCTGTGAAACTTGGCAACAATTCCTTCCAGTTGGAGGTTTTCCACATGCAGTAAATGATGAAATGTCCCAGTTGTCAGACTATCAACACTTACACGCTGTTATAATCATTAACCTTCCTTCTTATCTGATCCTTTAGGGGGATTTTGGCCCTCCAGGTCTTCCCGGGCCCCTCGGCCTCCCAGGAGCCGGAATACAGGGCGAGAAGGTGAGGAAAACACCAACTAACGCACAATTACAGATTAGCACGTTATTCCTTAATCCCATGAATGGAAGAGGAAGACTTCCCTTATTCTCTCTTGAACCTTTTTTATTTGTTGCTCCAAATAATAGAATTAATCAGATTCATTGTCAAGATTAAAAGCTGGAGCTGAATTCCTAGATTTGGAATGAAGCCTTTTGTTTCTGCAGAAGGAAATATAATAAAGTTTGTTGATCTGAGGGTCAGAAGACGAAAGCTGACACAGAAATGTGACAAAACCTGCAGTTCCTTAAACGGCCACTTGAGGCTTTAGTGCGTTTTATTTTAAATACAAATATAGATATTAGTGATCATATACGTTCTGCACATATTTTCCATGGGAAAAAACTGAATTAAAAACTAAATAAAATGTAATTAATTAATGAATACATTATTATAGAATGAGTAAATGACCTACACAAAAATAAATTGTATAAGATAGATAAATAAATAAAATTATACATTTTATATAATTTATTTATTATTATAAAATAAGGTAATGACCTAAATGATAAATAAATGAATTAATAAAATACAGTACATTTGATATAATTAAGAAATTTGTTAATTAACTAATAAAAAATAAATAAATTACCTAAACAAAAAATATATATATATAAAATAGAGAGATAAAAAAAGTATTATATAATATCTATTAATTAAATTAATTAATATAAAATAAATCAATTACCTAAATGAAAAATAAATGCATTAAATTAAATTAATTAATTTTATATAATTAATTAATTCATATAAAACAGGTAAATTACATAAACCAAAAAAAATAAAGATTTTTTAAAATGTATAAATTGTTAATAATTTATCACTGCATTAATTTACGTCTGCAGGGGATGGAGGGACCGAGGGGGCCGCCGGGCAGCAGAGGCACGCCGGGAGAGGGTTACCCCGGATCCAAGGTTTGTGCCGAAAACAGGAATATCGTCTAAAGGAACCAAAAAGCTCCTGCAGTGGAACATTTCTCTGGTTTTAAATGAACTGCAGATAATGTTTGCATCTCAAGAATTAACCTGGAAAAACTAAATCTCAGCAGGAGTTTTTCTCTGTTGGTGTGATATTCTGGAGGGTTTTTCACTATTTTTTTTACATTATTGGTATTAAAGAAATGCCTAATTCAGCAGCAAATGTGTGAAACAACCCAAAACGTGATGCAACAATTTGGTACATATTTGAGCTTTATTGATTTTTAAAATGTGGGATTTCTGACCAGAACAATTCTCAGTAAAAGCTGGATGAATGATAACGGTTAGATAAAGAGTTTGTTTACTCGTCCTGTGTCCCTCAGGGGGACCAGGGTCTGCCGGGCGAGGTTGGCGCCCCGGGAGAGCGCGGCGCTGGAGACCCTGGAGCGAAGGTGAGTCGTTCGTTTATATTTCACAGTCCTCAGATTTATAAATCCATTGGCTGATCCGTGACTCTGTGCTCAGGGGGAACCCGGATCCACGGGAATGTCGGGATTGCCAGGTCTGCCGGGCGAGGACGGAGCGCCGGGACAGAAGGTAGTTTAACCTCCACCTCCTCCAACCACATGTGTGTGTTTAATATATTAATAAGAGTGTGTGTGTGTCCAGGGCGAGCCGGGACCTGTGGGTCTCCGGGGGGCGGAGGGCGCCGCTGGGATTGGCACCCAGGGTGAAAAGGTAAAGAGAAAAAGACATTTCCTGCATTAATAAGTTAGCCGTCAGGTTATTAACTGCTCCTGTGGTGGATCTGTAAGGGGGACCAGGGCCAGAGAGGGATCCGGGGCCTGACGGGACCACCTGGCATCGCGGGACCCTCAGGACCAAAGGTGAGCAGTCAGCTGTCAGCTTAACAAGCTTTTTATTATTTCAGTTTTTTGTCCTTCTGGAAGGAAAAGACGATTAACGAGTTCATGATTTGAATGAATCTTCTTCAGGGAGAACCGGGGTCCCAAGGCAGAGGGGGTCCGCCTGGTCCAGCAGGACGCTTCGTCTCCGGGCCCAAGGTAACGGCTCCCAGTCCGCTACAGTTTTATTTAACTGTTTCAAAAGCTTTTAAAATGGTTCCAAGAGCTTTTTTACTGTAGTTTATATTGTAGATTTTGACTGGATTTTGGACTAAATTTTCCCTCTTAATTATTTTTATAACATATTAAATTTTCTTTAAATAATATGAATTAAAAAATAAAGATGGGTTAAGGGGTGAAGGGGAGGTGGGATTTGAATTTGATGAGTATTTTTTTGTCAAAGAATTACTGTAGGTGATGGTATGAACGTTTTGTATTCATTTATCTTTTTTTATTATTTATTTGCTTATATTAATGTTTCTAAATTCTGTTGTTTGACATTGTTGTCATTTGTTTTATTTTTATCATTTTTATTTTTATACATATTCATTTATCATTCTACTTCATTTTATTATTATTTTTTTACATTATTATCACTTTTATTTGTTTTGTTTTTTATTTCTTTATTTTTTGTAATTATTTTTCATTTTATTTATTTATTTCTAATTCTTTGACATTGTTATCATTTTTATTTATTTATGTTTTTTTATTTGCTGAATCACATGTTTTCTTATCTACCTTGATATGTGCTGTTTGTGTTCAGGGTGATCCCGGCCCGAGCGGTCCTCCTGGTCCGCTTGGGGAGACGGGCTACGGACTTCCCGGTCCAAAGGTAACACACAGTGCAAACAGTTTTCATGTGTTGGGCGGCTGCCTGCTGACACACACTTCCTGCATGTTGTCATCACTGAGTGTAATGAGAGGCAGACGGCCGTTTGATCTCTCATCAGCGTTCCCAGCATCCAGCTGAGAAACGCTCCCGCATGTTCTGCAGCTTTAACCTTCCCGTGTTTGGATGTATACAGGAGCAGAGGGACGGAGCTTTCCATGCACATTCCCGCTCCGTGTCTCGGCTCCTTTATCCATAAATGTTTCCTTTGCATGAGTTACTGAGCCGTCTGTGTGCTGCAGGGGGACCGAGGAGACTTCGGCCCCGCGGGTCCATCCGGGCCCAAAGGAGACGGCTTCCCCGGCCCCGTGGTGAGCAGCTGATTTACACTCCTCCATAAATCTGTTTGCATCTCTCACCTGCCTGATTCTGTATATATATATCCTCTTTATTAGAAACGTTACAGAACCTGACCTGCTGCACCGCCGCGTAATGAAACACAGAGCGCACACACAGTAGGAACCAGGAGGTTAGACATCAAACTGCACATGTGGACGAGGCGCCGTAATAAAACACACGGGACAAGTTTACATACATTTATGTCTCGTTAAACAAATGTTACGTAAAAGTTAAATGACTCCAGGACAAGTAAAAGTATCAACATGAACTTAAAGTATCAAAGGTAAAAGTACTCGTTCTGCAGATTGTTTTATTTGCTCTAAATATATTTTTAGATTTTTATTATTGATGCATTTATGTGACCAGAATTTTAATTGTGTAAAGATAATAGGGCTCATTTTAATTACTTAATATACTTAATTTAATAAAAAAGTCCTCAAAACTTGTTTATTTATTTATTTCTCATTTTTATTGCATCGTTATCGTTTTTATTTGTTTATTTATTATTTTTCATTTTATTTTTTCTCCATTTTTGGACATTGTTATCATTTTTATTTGTACATCTATTTTTTTATTTTTCAACAGCTCGTCCTGCTGTATAACTCTTTTTTAAAAACTCACTTTTTGCAATATGTGACCTTTAACAGAATATATTGAAACAATAAAAAAATCCTTTTAACTTGGATTTAAATGAATTAAACGTCTAACGTCTAAATTCTCTAATGACCACATTATTTCTTGTTGCCACACATGCACAAACGACAGCGTAAACACTCTCCAAATCCTTTTTCCTAAATAATTTCTGTATCTTTAAGAACGTTTTCTCCCTCTCTGTCCCGTGTTGTTCAGGGTCCTCCTGGTCTGCCCGGACTTCCAGGAGAGCCCGGCCTGGAAGGAGTGGGAATCCCCGGACCGAAGGTGGGAAAATAATGTCACAGATTGATGCATGAGCTCGTGTGATGCAGACAGTTTGAAGTTTGTGCAGTTTGAAGCTCTGCAGTGAACGCTGACTCAGAGAAACTAGAGTGTGAATGCTCGCTGCAGATGAGAGGAAGTTTCTCTGTTCATGTGCTCGATGAGCTGCAGATTGGCTGTAAGTGCTCATATATATTCTGTGTGTTTCTCTGCAGGGCGACGTTGGATTCAGGGGGCTGCCGGGTTTACCAGGACCTCCGGGCGAAGGCCTCCAAGGACCTCTGGTACTCACACTCTTTGTGCACACTCTGCATCCTGTTTGTTATGTGATGAGTCTCTGCAGCACTGTGCGCTCTGTGTGTGTGAACATGCTTCACTTGTCCCAGGCGTTTAGGATGCAGAGTGTGAATCTCCACAGACGTATGTGTCTGATGAGAAGCAGGCCCCAAATATCGCGCTCAGAGTCCCTGCAGGTCCGACTGTCCCATTCTGTCCCAGTCCTGCAGGATCTAATGAGCACTCAGTAAAGCCGTGATGCTGCCAGAACCCTGAGTATTACAGGACAGGTGTGATCCTCACACAGGCTGCTTCCTGTTCCAGAGCTGTGATCGGTTACACGTGTGCAACATGGATTTATGGAGAAGGAACAAGGTGCTTTTGGTTAGAAAACAATAAACATTTTAAGATCTGTTCACACATGTTGGAAGACGTGGAAATACCCCTAAACTCCGCTGAACGTGCTCCACATTTCCCCGTGTTTTAAGTGCATTCAGCAGCTTTTTGCATGTGAAAACAGAAAGTCCTCTGTTTGACCTGTTGAAACTATTCAGCACTCTTTGTGCTGATTTTGTGGCAGAAGGTAAACAAGCTGCGCTAAATAAAGACTTTAGGCTCCAGAGGATCAACACGTCCCGACAGGAATCTCATTTATTATGTTTGCAGATATTAGTTTCCTAAGCTGGTGTTTAATGTTTAAAGGAAAGCCACAATGTGGACTTTTAAAGACGTAATTCTCTTGTTCATAGCAGGAATATTATTTATGATCTGGTGGTTTGTAGGAGAAGGTCTGACTGGTCTCCAGCTCATTAACACGGAGCAGGTTCTGGATCCAGTCAGTGTTTTCTGGGTGAATAATGGGAACAACAACATATAAAAATTGCTCCAGTATTGAGCTGAAACTCTGAAAGAGCTGCAGGGACGACAGATATCAGACACAAATAAAAAGAATCGGAGCAGATTTAAGTGGATTTAACGCTGCGTTCATTAAAAAGATTAATAAATATTGTCCTGGTTAGACACTTAAACACAGAACATGAATCAGCAGAAGTTCTCCTTTAATCCATTCAGACCAGATGCAATATGTTTTGGATGATTTGACTTGCAAATGATGTAATGCACTGCTGCTGTTGTTTATTTATGTTTATACAAAACTTTTTAATACTTTTAAAGACGAGACAGTTTTTCACAGTTGGAGTTAAGACTTTAAGCTTTCAGATGGTTTTTATTTCATATTCCTAGCTGCTGCAGAGGCTGAGAAACTTTTGGAAATTCTTCCTTTTTTTAATTATTTTTTAATTTAAGGACCATGGTTATTCTCTACAGTTAAAGCCACAAGTTTTATTTCCTCTGTATCTGCTGCAGAGGCTGAGAAATGAATGATTTAGGAAACAGAATTTAGCCTTAACATGTTCATTTATACTGTTAAAATTGTATATTTGCATCTCCAACATTTTACTTTGTAATATTTGTGCACTGGAGTCTCTGTAACAAAAGTAATCTCCAGTTCTGAAATGTAAAAGAAACAAATTTCTCTTTTTAGTGATATAAAAGTAACTTAATGTTAATCAAACTGCAGTTACTTGCAGAAAACTTGCAAACAAGATAAATTAAAGACAGAGAAATGATTTAAACTGCACTTTGTTCTGCAGGGAAACCCGGGACGTCCCGGACCTGCAGGGCCGACAGGGCCTCAGGGACAAGGAGTCCAAGGCCCGAAGGTGAGCGCCGATCTGTGAGAAAAACTCATTTATCTCTGTGTGTATAAGTTAACGCCTGCTGTGTGTTCAGGGCGAGCAGGGGGCGCAGGGCGTGACGGGGCCCCGCGGCGTCCCAGGGGAAGGTTTTCCTGGAGCCAAAGTGAGTCTCACGTCCTCCTCGACTCTTTCCGAGCTCGTTTTATAGTTTTAATTCTGACACTTTGCCGTGTGACGTGTGACAGGGGGACCGCGGCTCCGCAGGAGAGAGAGGGCTGAAGGGGATCAAAGGAGATCTGGGAGATTCGGGAACGCCGGGGAATCCTGTGAGTGACGGGAATAAAACTCCTTATCATGAGGAATTTCAGCCAATATTTGAAGTGAAAATCAAGTTTTATTTGCTTTTCTTCAGTGATTTTTTTGTTTTGACCTGTTTTTAAGATCAAATATTCCTTTATATTTTCCTTTTTATTTCTTTACATATTTTTTCTTCTTCTGTTGTTTGACATTGTGATTTGTTTATTTATTATTTATTGAGTTATTAATTCAATTATTTTTATTTATTTACTTTTTCTTACATCTGTAGTTTGACATTATTATTTATTTTTTATTTATTCATTTATTTTGATATATTATTTGATTTGATTTTTTCTTCGGTTGTTCAACATTATTATTATTATTATTATTATTATTGTTATTATTATCATTTATTCCTTCATTTATTTTTACATATTTATGTTGTGAGTTCCACAACGGGGAAATTCCCAGTTTACAGCAGCAAAAATAGAAAAATAACAAGAAATAGAAACAAGAAGAAATATAAAATAGTATGTAAACAATAAGAAAGAAAATATGAATCATGCAAAAATCTTTGTACTTTTTCTGTTCCTCCTCAGGGTCGAGCCGGGGTCAAAGGTGAAGCCGGCCTCACGGTGAGTTCTCTCATTCTCATCCCGATAACGACGATATATTATCCAAGAAATAATTCCGATATTATCCTCGTTTTAGGAACATTTTATGCGAGTAAACCCTTTCAAAGAGCGTTTAGAATTAAAATCAAATATCCTGAAGAAACAAACACCTGAACAGTGAAAATACTGAATCTTTTAAAGAGGTTTTTATGTAAATAAACATGAAATATATCGTATGAAGTAGAAGTGCATCTGCAGATTTGGTGCTTATTAATAAACTGTTGGATTAAAAAGGAAAATGTTCTATTTTTACTCATGTCTCATGTTTATTTCTGCCGGCTGTGTTTCAGCGGGAGGACATCATCCGGATGATCAAAGAGATCTGCGGTAACGTATCTGCTGATCTTTCAGTATTTATTCCACTGATGTTATTGGAGCAGGTTTGGTTTCTGGGAATCTGTGGATCCGATTCCTCGCAGTGACTCTGGTGTGATGTGATTCCAGGATGTGGGATCAAGTGTAAGGAGCGTCCCATGGAGCTGGTGTTTGTGATCGACAGCTCGGAGAGCGTCGGCCCCGAGAACTTCGAGATCATCAAGGACTTTGTGAACGCGCTGGTGGACCGTGTGACCGTGGGCCGGAACGCCACCCGGATCGGCCTGGTGCTGTACAGCCTGGAGGTGAAGCTGGTGTTCAACCTGGCGCGCTACGTCACCAAGCAGGACATCAAGCAGGCGATCCGGAACATCCCGTACCTGGGGGAGGGCACGCACACCGGGACCGCCATCCGCAAAGCCACGCAGGAGGCCTTCTACAGCTCCCGCCTCGGGGTCAGCAAGGTCGCCATCGTCATCACCGACGGGCAGACGGACAAGAGGGAGCCCGTGAAGCTGGACTTGGCGGTCCGGGAGGCGCACGCCGCCAACATCGAGATGTTCGCTCTGGGCATCGTGAACACGTCGGATCCCACGCAGGCCGAGTTCATGAGGGAGCTGAACCTGATCGCCTCCGACCCCGACAGCGAGCACATGTTCCTCATCGACGACTTCAACACGCTGCCAGGTCAGAGCGGCGGGAACGCACGGATAACCACAAGCCAACTTTATTTATAAAGAGCTTTAACACAGCCACAGAGTGCTGCACAGAGAGAGAAATAAGCATAAAATAAAGAAACATGAAAAATTACATTAAGATGAGTTTTAAAATGAGATAAAATGATTTTTTTGCTCCATTATGAGCTAAAATTCTGCAGCCAGCAGCAGAAAAATTAGCTGCAGGGACGATTAATGTCATGTGACGTCCATTAAAGTTCTTGTTCTGGACACTGACACACTCAGAAATAAAACTTTTCTCTTTTTTAACTTGACAGTTTCAGGCTAGCTGTTTCCCCCCGCTTCCAGTCTTTGTGCTAAGCTAAGCTAACCAGCTGTATATCTGCAATCTTTACTGATGATTTTCTTCGTGGAAGTTCAGCTGTTAAAACTGATTAGAAAAATAATCTTAAGAAAGAAAAAGTGTAAGAAGAGTTTGATTAATAGGTAAAAGACTAAAGAATCTGTGAGTTCTGTTGGTTTAACATCACAAACATCGTGTGTGTGTTTCTTCCTCAGCGCTGGAATCCAAGTTGGTGAGTCAGTTCTGCGAGGACGAGAACGGAGCGCTGATTTATAACAGGATAACCAACGGATACAACGGCTACGGACACAACGGGAACAACGGGAACAACGGGAGGTACGCCATCGGGGGCTACGGGTACCGGCCTGTGACGGACCAGCAGGTCCTGAACGGACGTCAGACCGGAGTCAGCACTGGGACCGGCTCAGGAAGCAGCTCTGGAAGCAGCTCTGGATCCAGTTCTGGATCCAGCTCCCACACACAGGGAGTTGGAGTGAACAGCACGGTGCAGAGCGGCAGAGGATCCGGATCAGGACACGTACGTAACATCTAAATGTTTTGGAGTAAAATATGTTTTATATTTTATGATTCAGCTTCAGGAGTTCTCACCTGGAATGGTTTTTGTGGAATTTCTTTTCTTCCTCGTGTGTTTGAGAGCAACAAAGCAAAAGGAAGAATCTGAAATATGAAACATATTCTGGTTTGTTTACTACATAATTTCAGTTTCCTTCATTTTAATCTACAGTGGTGAAAAGAAGAAAAAACACTGAATGAAATCTTATTTAATTTTTTCTTTCTTATTTTTATTTTTTTTTAATTATTAACTCCTTGACATTGTTATTATTTATTTATGTATTATTTATTTAGTTCTTTTTCTTACTTGTGTAGTTTGGCATTGTTCTTATTTATTTTTTATGTATTATTTATTCATTTATTTTTATTACTGATTTCATTTTTTTCTTCTGTTGTTTGACATTATTATTATTCATTCATTCATTTATTTTTATATATTTATTAAAAAAAATTTTTTATTCATTTATTAAATTTTTTTCTTTGGCTTATTTATTGATTGATTTATTATTTTATGTGTGTTAAGAAAGTTATAGTTCCTTATAAAAACATGATTATACTTGTGTTTGTTATCAGGGAGGCGGCGGGCAGCTCGTGTTGACGGAGACTCGAACCGGCACCGAGCGCGGCGACACGTTCAACCGCCACGAGCTGGACAGAGAGGACGCGTCCAGCACGCACGGCTCGTCCTCGTCCTCCAGCAGGACGACCAGCTCGTCCTCGGTGTCTGTGGTGCACGTGCCTGCACAGAAGCCGGCTCTCCCCAAAGGTACGCGCTCTGAAAGTACCGCGGCACGCAGAGACACGACAGCGTTCACAACAACAGGCGGTAATTACAGGGAAACTTCCATCCACCGTTAAAATACAGCAGCAGCTCTTTATTTTATCACAGCTCAGACACATTTAAAAACAACCTACAGCAGCAGCTCAGTGTGAACCAGCTCATCGTGTCTTTAACCTTTAAGACACATGTGGTCACGTTTGTTAAACTTCTAATAGTTAAACTTCACGTTCAGCTGAAAGTTAAAAATTAGATATGTTTATTAAACAAGTTTCCTCAGGAAAAAATGTATACATTTCATTTAACAAGAAGAAAATCTATAACATGAACATTAAAAAACTTTATTATTTAGAGCAAATTAAATAGCAAACCAGGCTGTCAATCAATTAAAAAAACAACAATTAATTGCTGCAATGAAGCAACTAAAGCACGTAATCACGTATATATGTTTCTTGCCAAAATGTTGCCTGAGTTAATATTTCAGGATGATCTTTAATCTCACATGACGACAGCATCTTAAAACTAAAACAGCCTTTTATTCTGCATTCATTGCAGCTGTTTGTTGGTGTTTTTATGCAGCTAATAGATAAAAAACCTGAAAAACTGACCTTGGCACGTAACGTCATTCTTAGTTGGTTCCATAAAAAGTTGAGTTGGATTTATTTAGAGCTAATTAAATAGCAAACCAGGCTGTCAATCAATTAAAAAATTAACAATGAATTGCTGCAATGAAGCAACTAAAGCACGTAATCGCGTATATGTTTGCCTGATTGTTTCCCGCCAAAATGTTCCCTGAGTTTATATTTCTTTGTGAGAGGAATTGGACTTTCACATGATGACAGCATCTTAAAACTAAAACAGCCTTTTATTCTGCATTCATTGCAGCTGTTTGTTGGTGTTTTTATGCATCTAATAGATCAAAAAACTGCAGATCTGACAGTTGCACGTATGAAATGTCTCCGTGTTTGGTCACAGAGTGACAGAGATCTACGCCGTGTTTAGAGTTTGACAGCGTGTGCTCGTCCCCTGCAGAGACGGTGCCCCTGGACCCGCGCTGCGGCCTGGTCCTGGACCAGGGCACGTGTCGGGACTACAACATCCGCTGGTACTACGACCGGCAGGCCAACGCCTGCGCACAGTTCTGGTACGGCGGCTGCAACGGCAACAGGAACCGATTCGACACGGAGGCGGAGTGCAAGAGGACGTGTGTGATGGGCAGAGCCACCGGTACTTCTTCCCGTCTTTTATTCCTCCTTTTCCCAAGCAGCCGTGACTGTTTTATTGCTTCCAAATGTTTCTGAGTTTTGACTCTTGTGTGTTTCTTCTCCAGGAGGCTGATGGACGCACTCACCTGCTGTAGATACTTTCAGGAGGGGCAGCTAATGCCGGCCGTCTTCCACAGGGTTATGTTTAATTTCCTGCATAATTCCATGTCACTGTCTCACCTCCTCCTGCATCACTTATTGTCCAACTGCCCTGTAACCACAGTGAAGAGAGCCGGCTTCACAGATACCTCCTGCTTCACTGCTACTCAGGAATACAGAGAGTTCCTCACTTCCCGACGGGATCCCGTTTCTCTGTGAGCGCTGTGAAGACTCGGACTGAACCGTAAATAACAACGTGTAGCTTTTAATCACTGATCATATAACTGACGGATGCTCTGTAACTTTGAATGTGTTTTAGGATGATTTTCTGAATGAAAATGTGATGTTTGTGTTTATGATCTCACCACTAACTGTGCCTTANNNNGCTGGGTACCACACATCATGAACCTGGTTTGTTATATCACCCAGCTGTACTGACTGTCAACGTTTTTAATAAATCTGATTTAAACTAAAGCCGCTCGTGCATCTCTGTGCACCTTTCGGTTATTTTGCATGATCAAAAATGTGAAAATTCCGACTTTATTATGATGAATTTCCTCTCAAACGTATTCCAAAGAGCAGGAATATGAAAGCTGCAGACTGAGTGTGTTTACAGTTTGTATTCTCATCAGTTGTGCTTTTTCTTTTTCAGATTTAAGAGTCTTCGACGCCTCCGCCGAGGAGGTCGAGTTTCCGCTGCGATGTGTCAGTTTGTCAGCAGGTTTGCAGGAAAACTACCAGACAGATTTCCCTGAAATGTGTTGGGAAGTTGAAGCTTCTGCAAAGAAAGAACCAAATAGATTTTGGAGCAGATTTGGATCACGGAGCGAATGCACAAATTGATTAATTAAAACTGTAAGACAGGGCTTTTGTGGTGCATTCATGTGACTTTGGAATATCAGGAAAAATGAGTTACTGATTGGGGAAATCTGTGTTTTTCCTCATACCTTCGTTCTTCTTGCAGCTCTGGATTGTTTCTGTGTGTTGCAGAGATTTTTTAAATATAACGGGACATTTGAAAAAGTCTCTTTCCATAAATCCCGACTTTGTTTCATGCAGGAGCGTTTCATTCCTGTAACTGGGTCAGGATTTCTGCAACGAGGCTGCTTCTTCTCTTTTTCTTTTTCTGTTCCTTGCTTTTATTCGACAGGACGGTCGGAGACGGAAAGACGGAATAATGTGCAGAACCGAACCTGCAGCTGACAGAAGACGGGAATCTACTTCCACACGAAAACTATCAGGAGGAAAAATCTCTGCAGGTAAGAGGAAGAATCTTTTAAACTTTGATATTTTAACAACGTGCAAAAAAACATGAATCATTTCTTATTTTTCTATTCATTGTTTTATATTTCTTGTTATTTTATTTAGTTTGCTGCTGAAACTCTGGAACTTTCCCCATTTTGGGACTAAAAAAAGAATCTTTAAAATGTTTTTATCACACATTAAAAGTAAAAAAAAAGGAGCTGGAAGCT
>CAFUXE010001960.1:80733-110194 GCA_903364295.1 Serranus cabrilla | reverse complement strand
TTCTGTAATTTTTTAATGTTTTTTCTTTGATTCTCTGAAGGAATGTGAGTTTTCTGTAACATTTCCAGCCACAAGCGTTATTGTGAGCCAAACAGCTGCAAAAAGGTATAAAAACAGGGAAAGAAAATATAATTTCATTAAAAGTGTTGATTAAATAAATGTGATTGTTCAGGAAGATGAAGTGGACGGAGAGCAAGAAGCTTCCTCTGAAGATCCACGGACACGCCGTCGTCTCCCACAAAGGAATGGTGTACTGCATCGGAGGGAAGACCGACGACAAGTGAGTAACAGCGTGTGTGCGTGTGTGTGTGTGTGAGCTGCAGCTGTCTGTGGTCCATCACGCTGCCAGCCTGCAGAGCTGCAATCAGCTGCTGCAGCTCGGCTTCAGCGCGGATCCTGGAGAGTCAAACATCTGAACGTCACATTTTCTGTCTTATAAAGTCGGAATAAAAGTGTTTGCGGCAGGAAAATAAAAACCAACAAACACTGTTTTATGCAAAACACCATGAAAAGTATCATCAGGGTGAAAAAAGCAATGATTCATATATTACACATGTGTTCGCTCTCTTAACTCTCTCAGTAAAAACAGTTTTATGAAGCAGATATTATAGACAAATTTTCTGAGAGCTGCTGAAATAATGACTTTCTCACGGGACTATTTCTTTATTTTACTGTTGAAATGCGACACATTCACACTGATAGGGAAGAATTAATGAGGCAGCTGACCAACTGAATTTTAATTTTATTTATTTATATTTTTGTATTTATTTATTTCCTTGTTATTTATTTTATTTTTGTATTTATTTATATTTATGTATTATGATTTATTTATTTTGAATTATTAATTTATTATTAATGTATTAATTTTACTATCATTAATTTTATTTATTAATTTTTTTTATGTATTTATTTTATTTATTATCTATTAAAAACGAAGACTTTTATTGGTGCCTTTGTGGTTGTTTTGTGAGCTGTCGGTGAGTTAAAGAGACACAAACCAACACGTTACAAACTCTTTATTAAACGTGTGATAACTTTGATCTTTACCTGCTTTTTGTAACATTTCATTCGATTGTTTCCATCCGTTCGTCTCCGCAGCAAAGCCCTCAACAAGATGTTCGCCTACAACCACAAGCAGGCGGAGTGGCGGGAGATGGCGGCCATGAAGACGCCCAGAGCCATGTTCGGATCCGTCATCCACAACGGGAAGATCGTGGTGGCGGGAGGAGTGAACGAGGACGGACTGGCCAACTCCTGTGAAGCGTACGACTTCACGGCGAACAAGTACGACCTTTCAACTCTGCAGCTGATTATTGATTTATTTTTTCATTCTGGGAGCTTCTGCTGAACTCTGCTGCTTGTGAGCGGTTTAATTAATTATGTGACTTTTAAAAATGACAAAGAAAGGTATAAAAAAATAAAGATAAAAATAAAAAATAAATAAATAGTAATAATAATAATAATAATAATAATAATATAGAATATTCTATAGAATAATAATAATAAATAAAATAAAATAATTAAAATAATATAGAATATTCTTTAGTATAATAATAATAAATGAATAAAATAACATGGAGTAAAAGTTATTGGGGAAAACGTAAAAGAAAGGTATTACAAAATAGAATAAATTGTAATAATAATATAGAAAATTCTATAGAATAATAATAAATAAAGAATACAACTAAATAAAAAATATATTTTATGTATGTATTGATTATATGATATATTTATATATATATAAATGACTGAACTTTAATAAAACATCAATAATTTCTTGTTATTTTACATTTAGCTAATTTTCCTGTATATATTTTACCAACCAAATAGTTTAAGAGTTTTGCTCTATAACTAAAGTTAACCTACATTATGTATGTTAGGTTGGTAAAAATGTTTATATTTTTTTGTTTTAATATTTTTCACGACTGTCGTTAGTGTCACCAACGAAGCGTGATAATAAAAACAAATTAAAATTAAATCAAATTATCAGCCCCATAATGGTGAATTTTCCAGTGTTACTGCAGCAAAAAAGAAAGAAGCATCAATAAAATAACAAGAAATAGAAGAAATTGTTACCGTAAGCAGGAAGAAATACAACATTCTCCTACATATATATATATTCATGATTGAACTCAGCCGGTAACACATAGCGTGCAGCATTCCCGCGGCGTTCCCGTGGTCAGGCCGTCCGTCTCGCTGACCTTCTCCCGGCGCCGTGTCTCCACAGGTGGGAGCCCTTCACAGAGTTTCCTCAGGAGAGGAGCTCCGTCAACCTGCTGAGCACCGGCGGCTCGCTGTACGCCGTGGGCGGCTTCGCCATGGTGGAGACGGAGAACAAGGAGGTGGCGCCCACGGAGGTCACCGACGTCTGGCAGTAAGTCTCCTCCGCTCACGGGACGGATTCAAAATTTTTAACTGAGAATATAAATGATCATGTTGTGTTTCGGAGTCTAACTTTTTATCTTTAAGACTGAATGTTAGCTTTTTACTCATCTATTTATAGATTTGTATTATTTGTTTATTTATATAATTATTAAGATTATTTTATTATTTAATTATGTATTTATTTACTGGTATTATTTATTTATTTATTTATATTATTATTTATATTCTTTTATTATTTATATTCTTTTATTATCTATATATTTATTAATATTATTTATGTATTTTTATTATTAGTTTTCTATGTATTTATTTATTTTTGATTATTGGTTAATTTGTTTATTTGTATAATTATTTATTTTATTAATTGTTTATTTATTTATTATTATTATTTGTCTATTTGTCTATTATATATTTTTTTATTATGATTATTATTTTTTTTATTCACTCATTTCTTTCCCCTAATAAATCAAATTCTATACTTTATTATTATCATTTCAATATATGGGATTAGAGGTGTGTTTGTATTTATGAATGTCTATTCTTCTTATTTTACCCTATCTGTATATTTATATATGTAGATGAATATTTATTTATTTATCTTATTAGAGAAAAAACTAAAGAGTATTGATGTCATACAGGTCACAAACAGAATCATAAAACATATTTTTGTTTTAAAAAATCTGGCGTGTATGAATGAATATTATATATGTATAAATCTTGTTGGAAATGCTGCAAAACGCCAGAAAGTTTGGACGTGACCGAACAGGAAAATGGTGAATTGTTGCTGTATTCTGCCTCTGTGTATTATTTTGACGTGTCTCTCTTGTCGCCCGTCAGGTACGAGGAGGATAAGCAGCAGTGGAGCGGAATGCTGCGGGAGATGCGTTACGCCGCCGGCTCCTCCTGCGTGTCCATGCGCCTCAACGCCGCCCGGATGCCCAAACTGTAGAAACGCTCCTCTCTCTCCTTCCTAACTCCTCCTCCTCTCAGCGCCTCATCCTCCTCGCTCACATCTCTGTGTGTCGAGTTGATCTTTGACATTAATTTTCCTGTGAAGATGATTTTTATCTCTGCTATAAACACTGCTGCCTCTTCAAAGACTGCTCCGTCCCCGTAGTATTAAAAAAAAGCAGTTTAGATTGATCTCTAAAAACTCTGTTTACACCATTTCTAGCATTTCTTTTGTAAAATAAACATTTGTAAACTTCTGCTGCCGTTTGATTCTGTGTGATCTGAGGGAGAGTGACACGACAGCGGCGGTATCAGCGCGGCGAGGGCGGCCGGCGGGACATGATGTATATTTGTAGCTGCTTTGTTCTCTCAGGTAAACAGGGACGTGGATCTGGGTTAATAGGAGGTGAAGTATGGGCATTTAAATGCAACATAAAGCTCCTCAAACACGTGTCGCACCCTCCTGTTTGTGCAACGTGACGGAAGTTTTCTGAGTTTACTCTCACACTGAATGATACACGTTCACACTGAATCCTGACGCTGTTTAACCTGTTTTTAAACTTTATCGCTGCATTAAATTAAATCCTTTCTTCAGATGGTCTGCAGCCGGAGAGGAGACGTGCCATTACACTCATTAACACGTAAAACCAAAAGTGATGTCATTCATTAAATACTGTTTGAATTTCTGCTGCCTCCTGTGACTGAAAGTCCAACTATGCTGCTTTGTTTTAAACTAGATTTCACATTTTTAAATTCATATTTTGCAGCTGTAAATTCAACACAAAGCTTAATATTTATGCATGCTCTCTGCTGTATAAATATGCTAAATGTTGAATTAAAATGAAAATAAGTCATTTGTTGAGTTAAAGCAGCACTGTGAAAGATAAACAGCCATTTATTGGCAGAAGTAGAGTTTAATAATAATATTTAATGTCACCACCAGGTGCCACGGAATCCTGCACACTGCTGCTATAAGCTATAATTCGCCCTGATAGGACGAGAAATTAGGGCAACTTAAACTAGAAGTGGCAGTAAATTGAGCCAGAAGTGGGTCTAAGAGATGAAAATGTTGAGAGAAAATAAACATTAATATAAACTGGAAACTGGAAATGGAAGCCCCTTTTGAAAAGTTACGTTTGGGGGAGAGAATAGAGCCATGGAGTCATGTGTCTTTTTGTAATTTTTGTGTAGTGATTTGTGCCTTTTTGTAGTCATTTTGTGTCTTTGTAGCCATTTTTGTAGTCATTTTGTGTCTTTGCAATCATTTCTGTAGTCATTTTGTGCCTCTTTGTAGGCATTTTGTGTGTTTTTATAGTAATTTTGTATGTCTTTGTAGCAATTTTTGTCGTCATTTTGTGTCTCTTTATTGTCATTTTTGTCTTTTTGTAGTTCTTTTTGCGTTTTGTATTTACTTTGTCTCTTTATATTCATTGAGCATGTCTCTGTAGTCTTCTGTGTCTCTTTGTAGTCATTATGCGTCTCTTTCTACTCCCTTAACATATTTGTAGTTATTTTATATCTCTTTGTAGTCGTTTGGTGTCTCTTTGTAGCAGGAATCTCAAATTTCCCGATTATTCCGACGTCTCATGAATGCAGTATCGCGTTTCCATCTCTCTGCCAATCACAGGACTCCAATGTCAGTGTGCCGGCCTGTGATTGGTGACGACAGGGCGGACCCGCGGAAAGACGTAAACAGACGTAAACTTTACGCATAAGAGGAATGCCATTTTTTACCGTAAAAACTGCGACACTTCTGTTTATTATAATTTTTATTTAAGTTGGTTTAATTAATTGGTTATTGCGATAATTATATTCTTGCCTCATGTAAGTGTAACAGAATATATACAATATATTAAACGGCAAGAATAAAGGAGAACTAACGTTAAATGTTAGCTAGCTAGCATGTTGTAGCTTGTCAGTTAGCCTGTAAGAGCGAAGCAGAGGACCAGAAGAACCGCTTCCCGGAGCCGGACAGCCCTTTATTTAATTATTTACTTGTAGTGTAACCTTTGTGTGAGAAAAAACGATAAAACTGCGTTAACAGCCCTCAGGTGTGCGCTGTCACCTGTGTGGGAGTTAGCATGCTAACTGAGCTGCATTCAAGGAGCCTTTCCAGCCCTGTAACGTTCTGTTTTCTGGAGCAAAAATCGTCCACAGAGACATTTTGAACGCTTTGGACATCAAAAATGGATTTTATTTCCTCATCCTCTGAGCACCAAGTCACGTTTGGAGTTCCTGAAGCTGCAGATCCTGGCGGCAGGTAGGTTAAAGTGTTTATTATCAGCTGCCGCCGAGCAGTTTATTATTGAACTTTAATATCGTTTTGTTCGTTCGTGTTATTGTTCACTGTGCATAATGGGTTTATGCACCTGTTTACTATGCAGAGATTATTTGTGTGTTCTTGTCTGTTTTGTTGCCATAAGAAGGGAAAATGTCTCAGCACTATCGTATACAACAGTAACCAGTGTTGTAGCCGTTTTTTCTCCCAGCTGCTGTGTTTGTAAATCCACAGATTCTTCCTGTGGTGTTCCTGGTTTGAATTGTTGTTCATGTGCTTTTGGTTTGTTGACTCTAAATAAACTAAAATAATTGTCCTTCATTGTTGTATATCCCTAAATAATTAGATCAGTGATTGTCTGGAGTAAAATACATGAAACTTCAAAGAAGTAAACAGAATAGTCTTGATTTGATGAGGCAGACATTATGGTCTGTTTGTGGTCATTTTGAATCCTTTTGCACCTATTTTGCATCTCTTTGGAGTCATTTTGTGCCACTTTTTATTAATTTTGGATCCTTTTCAGTCAATTTGCATCCTGTTGTAGTCTTTTATGTAAATTTGTGGTCATTTTATGTCACTTTGTAATCATTTGCATCTCTTTTTTGTAATTTTTGCCTCTTGTTATAGTAGTTTTCTGTCACTTTGTAGTCATTTTTAATCTCTATGTAGCATTTTCTGTCACTCTATTGTGATTTTGCATCCTTTTCGTCATTTTCTGTCACTTTGTAGTCATTTTGCATCCTGTTGCAGTTATTTTGCATCTCTTTTATAGCATTTTGTGTCACTTTTTAGTCATGTTGTTTCTCTAAGCAGTCATGTTATCTCTCTCAGTAGTCATTATGGTCTTTTCATAGTCATTGTTATCTCTTTGTAGCCTGTTTGTGTCTGTTATCAGTCGTGACCCCCCTGCTCTGTCAGTAAACCTCTCGTGTTAATCATAAGCCGTTTCTCCCCCAGATGTAGTATTGATTAAACAGGAATCTGTGTCATCTGTTGGAAACTCTTCTGTGTGAATCTGTCCAGTCACACTGATGACACTGTTACTCCTGCATTTATTCCCACATCCTGCTAAACTTCCTCATTACTTTAATCAGAAACCAAGGTCTGCGTCTGTGCCAAATTTAGCTCCGCAGTCACATTCCTGTTTGAAGAAATAACAAAGACTCCATAGAAACTCCTGAGTTTATTTTCCAAACAAAAGGTGCACTGGAGAGTTGAATTCATCAAAAAGCCAAGTGTTGCCAGACTTGCTTTCCCTTTTTCTCTGCAAACTCACCCGAAACCCGACCTGAAAAAAACAACCCTTGAGCCTTATCAGCTGAAGCATGACACCAGGAAGTGAGCGGCTGCAGGTGAACTGAACAGTGGGCTTTCAAACTAAACTCTGTGGAGTTCCCCTGGGTGGGGATGGCTGGAAGGAGGAGGAGGAGGAGGAGGAGGAGGAGTGACGTACAGGATGGATGTGAACACAGAGTAGACGCTGAAGGAGTGAGCGCTGATGAGGACGCAGAGACTACAAGTGAGTAAAAAACCTCCTTTCATGACCCGAACTGCTCGATAGTTTGTGTTTCTCCTCCAAATGTGCTGATTTTAATGAGTACCAGCTCCGGCCTGATGGGATCTGAGTGCACGTATGACGTGTAAATGTCTCCTCGCGTCTCTAATAAGAGCAGACTGCAGTGACGTGCAGCCAGGAGCTGTCGGCTGTCAGCGGCTGCAGCCGGAGCAGAGCTGAGCTGCTCTCCGCTGGGTTTCTGTCCCGGCTCGCCTTTCTCCCCGGAGCAAGAAAGAGACAATAATCTGACAGCCGATTATTTACCTGCTTCTGTTTATTTCCTCATCCAACAGTTTACATGCATATGGATTCAAAGGGACAAACATGCTGAAAACATCCAATACGAAAAGGCAGAAATTAAACATTAAAGCTGCACTTATTATTATTTTTACACTATTCTGCTCGTTGTTAGGTTTAATGGTAATATTCAGAAAGAGTAAATCAAAGTTTTTTTTAACATTTTCTTTTTGAAATCAGGGTTTAAGAACATGTTTACATGCTTAAATATAAAAATAAGACATGCAATTTATTTTGTTTTATTTCTCTTTAACATGGCCTGTTAAATGTCAGATCAACTTCTTTACAAAAAGTCATTTTCAGACGCTCTCAGGAACTTTATTTCTAAAAAGTGACTAGCCACAAATTAGCAACTTATTCTCATCATCAGGGAAATAATTAGGTTGTGATTAATTCTCATGCTTAGGCTGCTCCGTGATAAAAAGCTTTATTATAACTAAATAATCCTGCAGAGAAGAGATCCTTTACTGCTACGACTTTATGGGGAATTAAACGTGTTTGTGTGACGTTACGTTAGAGAAACGTTTGACTGTCGCTCCATGAACGGGACCTGCGCTCCGTGCTGACGTGCTGTTCCTGTTCCTGCCCCACAGAATGGGGAGCATCCTGCACTACGGAGACCTGCACAACTGCACCAGCGTGGACGCGCTGATGAAGCGCTACTTCCTGCCCATCTCCTACACCCTCATCTTCAGCGTGGGGCTGGTGGGGAACGTGACCTCGCTGGGCATCTACGTGACGAAGCTGCGTCCGTGGCGCAGCAGCAGCATCATCATGGTGAACCTGGCGCTGACCGACCTGCTGTACGTGCTCAGCATGCCCTTCCTCGTCTTCTACTACAGCAACGGGGACTCGTGGACGCTCGGCGACTTCATGTGCCGCTTTGTGCGCTTCGGGTTCCACTTCAACCTGTACGGGAGCATCCTGTTCCTCACATGCCTCGCCGTGTTCCGCTACGTGGTGGTGATCCGGCCGCTGTGGGCGCCGCAGGTGCAGCAGAAGTTCTGGGGGATCCTGGCGTGCTCGGCCGTGTGGGTCGTCGTCACGGCTGAAATCACGCCCATGCTGACGATCATCTCCCTGGACGTGCAGGACAACAAGACGTTCTGCTTGGACTTCGCCAGCACGCGCTCGCTGGACGTGGTGCGGTGGTACGGCTGGCTGCTCTCCACGCTCGGCTTCCTGCTCCCTCTGGTGGTGGTGTTCATGTGCTACATCGGGATAGTGAAGCAGCTCGCCAAAGGGCCGCAGACGAGCGGCCCGTGCAGGCAGCGGGCGCGGCGTGTGACCGTGCTGATCCTGGTGGTGTTCGTGGTGTGTTTCCTGCCGTATCACGTCCTGCGCGTGTGGCGGATTGAGACCCGGAAGGCGGAGGACACGCCGTGCATGGTGGAGCGCGTCGTGCACGCGGCGTACATTGTCTCCCGGCCTCTGGCGGGACTCAACACCTTCTTTAACCTGGCGCTGTACACGCTGTCCGGGGATAAGTTCAGGAGGGCGTTCCTCAGCACCTTTTACTGGGAGTCCTGGCTCAGCAAGGCCAGGTCCCTGCTGCGCCTCGCCAACGTCAGCACAGCACGCCGCCACACGCCGCCAGCATGACGGCTCCTTCTGGGATCTGTGGACAAACGGGAAGTTTACTCCCTCAGACACGATGTCGGGAAGCTGTGAGACAGTAAACGGCTCAGAGTGCCGACCCCTGAACTGTAAACACAAACTGAAGCTGTGAGAGCTCGTGAGGTTACACACCCTCTTTCTTTGTGCTCTCAGGGCGTCTCAGGCCTGTTTGCTTTGCTCTGATTCAGGGAATAACTGCTGCATTTACCAACAGTCTTGATTCAAAGGATTTAAACAAAAGCCGTGTGGAAGAATTATTACCGGGAAGATTTGCCTCCAAACCCTCTTTTTTTCTTTATTATGGAGCACCAACACCAGCGTACGACCGATGCAGTGAAATCTACAAACACCTGCACGATGAATCAAGGACGGTTCAGTGTGTTTTTCCCAAAACATTTCATCAGTTTGAGCATTAAAGATACAGTTTCCACTGCTCCATGGAAGATCATTCAACATTATTTAAGTAACGTTTGCTTTATAGAAACAAGTAAATAATGATTCAGGCTAAACTAAATAAGCCTAAACTGTCTTTATTTATAAACTCTGATCCAAACCAGCAATTTTTTAATGAATACAGAACATAAAGTCTGTATCTACTTTTGTGCTTTTCGAGTGAAAACTTGTAGTTTTTTATGTTTGTAGTTTTTTACATCATCATTTAAATGTAATATGATGAGACATGTAGCCACATTACAGACTGTACAGATGTTTGTTTTTGTACGCTGAATGAAAAATGTCACCTTATATCTGTATATTTATACTAAATAAATGTTTTGTATCGCTACTTTGAGTGAGGTCGCCCTTCTTTTCTTTACTCTTACTTTTCTTACGATACTTTGCTGTAGATTTTAAGATGATAGCAGAAATAGTTTCCATCCTGAGGGTCTGCAGCGTTTGTCTCCCCGACAGCGTGATGAAATGGATTTACGCCTCCTGCAGCCGCTGATCTGTGAAAGACTCGGAGCACTTAGTTCTCTTTGCAGATGCATTCACCTTCAACAAGGCAGGCGGCACATTCCTCATCTCTGAGAGCTTCCACTCGGAGAGAAAACACAGAAAACAGGAATCTCTGAGAACAAAAACACATCAGTTTATCTTCATCCAACACAAACCTCCGGAACAAACGCCTCACCTGCAGATAAAGGAGCTTTACTGTGTTTGCCTGCACACGGCTTCATCCTGGACATCATGCCTCAGGACACATCCAGAACAATTAGCAGGCTGTGGGAATAACAGCTGGTATCATGCTACACTTTCAGGTGTCTGTCACTTTCTGTGTGCACGCAGAGGAACCCAGCGCCATTATCTCGGCTTATATAACTCTAATCTTTCTCTGATACTGCAGCTGGGACGGAGAGGCTGCTTCAGTCTGTGGACATTTCCTTTCTGCCTCCTGCCTCATCTCCTCCTCATCCTCATTTTCATCCTCATCCTCAACGTCTGGGGAAGTGCTTATTACTGCCACCGATTCTTCCAGAAACAGGATATTAATATGAGTCATTCGAAGGCGCGAAATGTGTAGAAATTGTTTTTCTAGCAGAGTGCAAATGGAACAGACACTTTTTAGTCATTTTACGTCCATTTGTTGTCATTTTGCATCTATTCATAGACATTTTGCGTCCTTTTGTAGTCATTTTGCATCTCTTTGTAGTCATTTTATATAATTTTTTAGTCATTTTGCATCTATTTGTAGGCATTTTGTATCCTTTTCTGTTCATTTCACGCCCCTTTGTTGTCATGTTGTGTTATATATTAGTCATTATTTCTTGTTTTTAGTCATTTCATTTCCTGCCTCCAGACTCATCTCCTCCTCATCCTCATTTTCCTTCTTGTGAAAAGAAAAACTTCTGTGTGTAGTGGTCGGGAAGCGCTTATTACTGCCACCGATTCCTCCAGAAACAGGATATTAATATGAATCATTCGAAAGGCGTGTCTGTTGAAATGTGTAGAAATTGCTTTTCTAGTAGAGTGCAAATGGAACAGACACTTTTGTAGTCATTTTATGTCCATTTGTTGTCATTTTGCATCACTTCGTAGTCATTTTATAACACTTTTTAGTCATTTTGCATCCTTTTGTTGTCATTTTGCATCTATTCATAGACATTTTGCATCCTTTTCTTTTCATTTTACATCCCTTCGTTGTCATGTTGTGTTATATATTAGCCATTATTGCCTGTTTTTAGTCATTTCCTTTCCTGCCTCCTGACTCATCTCCTCCTCATCCTCATTTTCCAGAAAAACGTCTGTGCGAAGTGGTCTGCCACGATTCTTCCAGAAACAGGATATTAATATGAATCATTCGAAGGCGCGTCTGTAGAAATGTGTAGAAATTGTTTTTCTTGCAGAGTGCAAATGGAGCAGAGTACTGTATGTTTGTCAGATTACGGAGGGGAAAGCATTCAGAGAGCCAATTGGTTTCTTCTATTTTCTGCTGCGCAGGAGTCACGGTCAATTGAACTTTAAATGATCAATTTGGAGGCAGAGAGCCTGTGATCAATGCGCTAATGGTGGAAACACCAATGTTCTCCGTCTGGTGAAAGCTCGCTGAGAGCGGCGCTGACAGCCTTCATCAGTGTGCGTCAGCTGTCTGTGCGTGCGTGGATAGGGAAGAAGTTGGCACACCGCATGAAGATTTCACATTTTTATGGTGAGAACATGCTGTGAAAAAGGAGCAGGTAGGACACGTTCATGTACACATGCGTACCAGAGTCCGTCAGGGACACATTTACATCACTGGGAGCTGCATATTTTTATTGGACACATTTCCTGCAGCTGAATCAGTCGGAAAGGAAACACACTGCAGACTATTGCCAGGTTTGTGCTTTGATATTCTTATGAAGCCAAACACCACAGAGTAACTACAAGATTTCACTGATCAACACGGCGCTAGATCACGAACATGAACAGAGGATCCTTCCAGTCATCATTTTAAATAGACTGGAGCCGCCTGTCGTCTTTTACTAATTATCAGCGAAGTTTAGGAACATTTCCACCGCTCTGAGAACATTCAAAGCACTTGCTAATGAATAAATAAATAGAATTCACAACTGCAGTGCCAAAAGTAGCCATAAGAAAGGAAAGAAATACAAAATGTTTATGTAGCCATGACAAGTACATCCATCCTAAATATTAAGACACCGTGTGGCGGTCGGTCTGAGGGACGGAGGGGATAAAGCAGATGATCCTCCTCACCAGCGCACCACCTGGCTGCTGTAGTCCTCTGTGGTGGCCGCCTCCTCCAGTCCCTTCCCCTGCTCCTCCTCCCCTCCTCCTCCGAGCCTCCACAGCTCGGCCAGGTAGGTCCTGTGCAGCCGCTGCCTGTGCTGCCTCTCCTGCCACCTCCTCAGCCGCTCCTCCTGGTGCTGCCGCTGCCGGTTGTACTGGTAGCGCCGCAGGAACAGCTCCTTGGCGTACTCGTACAGCTCCACGTCGAGGGCGTTCAGCCCCTCGATGCGCCAGCGCACCTTCTCGCTGATGCCCACGCTGGCGGCGCGCGTGCTGTTGATCTGCGTGAAGGCCTGGATGAAGCGCAGGCCGAACGTCCGCTCGAACAGGTACTGCGTCTTGCGCTGGAACTCCGTCAGGCCGTAGAAAGCCATGTTCCGCAGGTTGGCTTTGGCGCTGGCGAGCAGGACGCGGCCTCGCTCCAGCTCGCTCACGGACGACATGTTGTAGCAGCCCACCAGGCTGAGGTCGGCCAGCATGCGCACCTGCCGGTTGTTGGCGAGGTTGGACGGGCAGCTCATGAAGTCCGTCAGCGCCACGCCCGTCCAGTCTTCGCCGCTGTAGCAGGCGGGGAGCTCGTCCTGAGTGGGCGGGCGGCCGTCGCACATGTGCAGGGCGGTTTTCCACGTGGCGCCGCGCTGCACGTGCTTCCACTCGCTGAGGTAGCGCGACACGGGGTCACGGAGCATCGTGATGTAGTAGAAGTTCCTGCAGAGACAGAAAGAGATTCATCAACAGGGAGCCAGTTTATTATGTTTCCTTCTTCTTATATAATGTTACGATGCCAGATGTGCATATTAAATGTTCTAATCATGCAGTAAACATATTTAAAGGGAATAATTGTTTACGCTGGAAGTGACAGATTTCTGTTTGTGGTCATTTGCTGCAGCTGCCTGTAATCTTGGTCTAATTTCTCCAACTTTCAGATCCTGTTCCTGCTGACGTGTTCTGTTGAGTTTTTTTTGGTTTGGAGGCTTAAAAAGTAATTTTTCGCAGCAGAAAGTGCAGCTACAGTGACGTTACTGCAATACGTAGCTACATGCTACATGCAGATGCTAATTTCTCCCCAATTTTGGATCAGAGCGGTGCAGTTTTTGCTCTTTAACAGTAGAAAATGCTGCTGTCCTTAGTCAGTCATTCCTCCAGGCTGCAGTGATGGACTCTCGTGATTTATAAGGAGATTTTGCTCATTTTAACTTATTTTACAGAAGTATTTTTAAGCTCACAAGACCTGGAAAGTGTTTTTTGAACATTAAAGCATGTAAAAGTATTCTAGTAGAAAGCTAAAATACAAGTATAGAAATTAAAGGATACTTATCTACCATTAGTTTAACCTTTGCATGGATAATATTCATTTTATTTCTGTTTTAAAACATCTTTTAAACTGGATTTGCGCAGCGTGCAGCGTTGGGTTTAGAGTGTGTGTGCAGTGAGTGATACAAGGGTTGAAGAAACACCACAAGCCCCATTTTCGGCAGAGTGGAGGATGAAGCTATACATCACATTTCTCATCTCCTGCTGCAGTTAAAAAAGGAAATATGAGCAGGAAGGAGCGCCGCAGAGCTGGAAGTGTGCGGAGCGCTGAGAGAGTGATTAGGGTCTAAATGAAAAACATTATCGAGTGCGTGTGAAGGTGTTTGAGAATAATGACATAGAAAGAAATGCAAACCTAGCAGGTATAGCATTTAATATCCTGCAATGTGCAATTATTTTTGTTTTTGTCACACCAATTTGCTCCCGTCTGCCTCTGGTAATGAGTTTTTTCTTCGTGTGTCGGGATCGCTCTGATCTGCCACGAACCGCGCTTCAAAAATTGCTGCAGCACAGCAGCGCGAAAACCTTTTCAACCAGCCAGCAGCCTTCTGCTCTTATCTATTGAGTTCAGAGATGACCAGCATAACAGCGAGGTGACAGAAGGAGTCAGCGCCGGGGGAATTTCAGCCATTTTCAAAAAGTTTTTCTAAAGGGAAGCAACATAGATAAAAGGGAAATTGAAAATGTTCATCTTGTGCGCGGAGATCGCTGTGACCTCGCCGTGTCAGAGACGGCAAACAAACATAAAGCCCAAATAAAAAGCTGAACATTTCATTTCTCTCTTTTCTTCAGGCCTGCAGTTTATTTCCTGGCAGCTTTCATTCAACAGCTAAATAAAGAATTCAGATTCAAGGACATTTTACAGGAACGCTGCTCAGGAAAATTCTCTTTAAAACCCAGTTACAAAGGGATCAGTTTCCCGTTCCCTGCACACTTCTTACGACTTGTTGACGCGTCTTTCTTGGACTACCTGTTACTCTGCTGGTGCTCAATGTTTCCCAGAACATTTTCTCTCTGAGGACTGAATGATGAGCTGGAAGGGCTCCCAAAACCACTTTCTGAGGAAGTGAACACTCATAATTAATTACAGGGAGTGACCCTTAACCACACTCATTTTCTGCCACTTTTTCAACATCATTAAGAACCTTTCTCCAGCTTTTTTTGCTGTACTCAGACTGTATGAATGTGGTGATTCAAAGCTGTATTAATTGATTGTTTCAGATCAATAACTGCTGCAGTTACAGAGAAAAGGCATTTAAGTTTTCCTGGCATGTGCACCACAGAACCTCGTTTGACCGCAGAATCACGTTTTTGTTTGATTTTGTTAATAACACAAGATGTGCAAATATAAACATTATTTCTGTCAGCCACTATTGCTGCTCTGTACCTGTGTCTGGATGAAACATCAGAACGAGCCCAAAATAAACTGATTGAATCGCAACAAACTGATCAAAAGGATGCTGAACTAACTGCAACATGATGCCGACGTGTAAAAAGTCTGAATTCGTGCTTCGTCAGGTCTTTCTGCAAGAGGAAACGCAAACAACTTTAAAATGTTTATTTTCTGAATGGAGTTCAGGATGCTCTATTATGTTCTATTATTATAACTTTCCAAACAGTAGATTTGTGTCATTCTGCTGGCAGAATTTTCACTTTCTAATTGTGAACGCTTCATTAAAATGTGCCATTCTGTTAAAATGCATCGACTGCCACCAATTTAGTCCTCTACGTCTTCTTGAAGCTGCTGTTTTTTGCGCGTAAAAACCAGCAGCTTTCACAATAAGAGCATCTGCACAGCTGTGATTGTTTCGAGTTTACTGCCAAAGTGAGAAATTAGATTAAATAAGGCAAAAGTTGTGTGACTGAGCAAAGAGCGGACAGAAAAACTGCTCTAAAAGCTCCACAATTTAGCAATTATTGCCAGACGGCAGATATCCGTCAGCTGTGATGTATCCTGAAGTGGGTGTCATGATGATATCATGGCGGACAGGCACACCACCCAGAGATAATGGCGTCCTCAGCGGAGGCTAAGTGAATTACCCTGCCATCTCGAGATGGATGGACACACAGGAGCCTCACAAAGCAGCCTTTGTTGCACTTCCTGGGAATAAAAAGCTCAGTCTTTTCCTCCTTCTGTGCCTATCATCTATCTGTACAGCCAACCGCGAGACAGCCGGATCGATAAATGTCCATGCTACCCGCCTCTCCGCGTCTGTGCTTTCATCGTGACCTATTGACAAAGAGCAGCAAATGTCAAAGCGCTCCTCTTACCGTGTCAGGGACAGAGGCGGGTCAGGTGATGAAGGTCAACAATAATTACTCATCTGCTGAGTGGCTCAGGGTTCCTCAGCAAACAGGAAGTTGATCGACAATTTGGGAGTATTTGTTAAGGTAGAAAACAGTCATGGCGTCAGCAGGAGGGGATTCTTCTCATAAAAAACGTCATCTTTCACTTAAAAATGTCGTGTCATCTTAAACTCCAAACTGCAGCAACATATTCTCACTTTTTAAAAGCAGAAACTTTATATAAAGTGAAGCCAGATCTTCTTGGTTGCCCCCTGGTGGCTGGCTGTAGTATAGGTTTAAAGCTCCGCCCCCTCACTTTTAGCGACTGTGTACAAATTAAAATAAAGTCTAAATATATTTTTTATTATCTTAAAAGCTGAGTATATTCAAGCTGTCAAGTTTAGTTTAAATTATTTATAAAAAGCTATAAAACGGGAACACAACACAACATGGCGGCTCCCGCTCTCAGGTGTTTTTGCTTCATTTTTGCACAGCGAGAGAAAGTGCAGAAGCGTCATGAATTCATAATGATTTAAACGTCCAACAGAGACGAAACTATATTGATTTAAATTCTTTGAAGTTTCTGATCAGCTCATGAATGTGAATCTTAATATTCTCTCTTCTTTTGGCTGTTTTGGTCTCCACCAGCTCCATTTTCTTCATATTTTATGGGATATTATAAAGATTCCTGTGCATTAAATTCGTAGAAAGTCATTTGGTCAAGTTGGAAAAGTAAAATACAGAATGATGAGAATGAACCAAAACAAAGAGTGAATAATCCCCTGCAGGTTATGAGTCTTTTAATTTTTCGAATCACATGTTGGATATATTGACAAAAACTCTTTTATTCTATCGGCTTTAAATGATCAAATCCCTGTTTATCCAAAGAAGAAACGGAGAGCATTCCCTTTGCAGAAAACAAGCCTCCTCTCCATCCAAACTCCCGGGTTGTTCTGTCGGTGCCTGAGCTCTTTGTGTTTCAGGTCCCAACAGGATGAAGTGGGAACACGTTCCTGATTACCTGATGGATCGAACGCTGTCAGAGAGATTTAAGTGAATGTACAAGACGCTGATTTGTGCACTTAATAACACAAACATCATGCCTCCTGAATGTGAAGTTTAATCAGCTTGTCGCATTTTGCAAACTGATCAATCCGACTCTGCGTCCGTGCCCTTCTCGCCGCCTGTCACCTTTTTCCATACAGCAAACCTGCAAACAGCATCGATCGACTCTCTGCCCAATTGTCTCTCTCTCACTCTCTAAATCACCATCAAAAAACTACAGAGGAAACTCACGGAAAAGATCAATATCAGCCTTGTTAATTCACTCACTCGCATCAAGGACACAGCGAGTCTCACGATAAAAGCCTTGATGGAAACTATTTATGCTGCTGAAGGAAAGCGTCTAGATCGACAACAATCTTATTTATTTAATCTTTTTACAATTGAGAATACATCATGTTGCTTTTAGTTGAGGCGTTTATGAAGAATGGTGCACCGGCTCACACTGTTGCAGCGATCGCCGTCAATGAAGTATCACTTTGGAGGCCGACTCTCTCCGCGCGGTGGGAGGAGAAGCCCGTCTGAAAACAAGCACAGGATTGCACATCGATTTCACACCGTCGTCAGGGTGTTGATAGCTGGCGCAGTCGGAGCAGATCCATTTTAAAAGTGTTTCTGTGCCCACGAGGTGTCCCTGCGCCATTAGCAGTTACTATCTGAAAGAAAACCTCAAGAAAACTGTAAAAATATCTTCGCTGCAATTATCCAAACTGTAAAAACAACACATCAAGTAAAAATACTGCAGATTGTGTTGATGCATTTATGTATCTTAATTCTGTCAAAGAATTAAATTTTAACTGCTTAATATACTGTTTTAAATAAAGTCTAATCACTTTAAATTAATCATGTTTTATGTTAAATCTCGCCCTGAAAAGTAACTAAAGCTGTCAGCTATATGTAGTGGAGTAAAAAGTACAATATTTGCCTTTTGAAAGGAAGTTACATAAAACAGAAATACCTCAAAATACTTGATTAAATGTTCAGTCCACCACTGACAAATAAATGTTTCTATGGCAATGTTACAGCAATATTTACGTCATTTGGACGACTACAAAAATAGTTTTAAAGATGATGTATTTATTGAACTAGAAAAACACTCGCCAAGGCAATAGGGTCACTCACGTGAAGGATTATATTGAAAGCATGTATTTTGGGACACTGGCATTGAAATATTTCATCCACTAGATGGCGACAGTTAGTGAAGGCAATAGGGTCACTGACGCACAATATAAATTCCAGATGGTGTTCCAGATCACCAATCGCCAACAAAATCTAACCACCTGTTCCTTTGCCCAACACACGCGATGTCCCAATATTTCATCCAAATCCGTGCAGAACTTTTTGAGTTATGTTGTACACAGAAAAACGCAGGCGAAATCATAATTATCAGAAAGTAGGGGTGGGCAATATGTCTAAAATTTTCAGTCCTGGTATATATAATTTTATATCGCAGTCTGGCTAAATTCAATCAAGAATTGGTTAAAAAATAACCATATTTTCTAATTTGTCAGTTCAAGAAAACAAAAGACTCAAAAAAGGAAAATTTGCACAAAATGGAAACATCTGAAATTGGAATAATTCTTTCAGCTGATTGTTTTGGTTTTATTCCCACAGATTTAAAGTAAAGAAAGTTAGCAGGTCGCTGGTGAACATGTGGAGCATTTAGAAACTAAAGAGCCAGATGTTATTCTCTGGGTTTGAAAGGCCAAAAAAGAGCCTAAAGTGAATATTGGACTTGGACTGTCGGCCCAAAAATCTCTGAAAACAAGATATTTATTAATTAAGTTCAAGGATTCTGAATCTTCACGACTCTTCAACTATTTGATATTCTGAAGCTTGTTTCAAGAAGATTTGTGAAAAAATGTTCAAGCAATTTTCTGAATTCTGGTGATTATTACTCATGGGCTCCTGCATGATGAGAAATAGTTTGCCAAAGTGTTGAGATTCCTGTATATCTCTGCTTTTTCTCGGAAAAAGGCCCTGATGTGACATTCTGAATGCTAATCAGGATTAAAAAATGTTTTAATCAAAATCTGATTAACAGGAAGTCAATTTGGAGGAAATCTCCTGTTTTACATGTTCTACATGAATTACATTCAGTATTTTCTCTTCAAACAGTCATTTCCATTAAGAAGGTATAAAAACCTTTAAAGGCCGTTTTTCTCATAAATCTATATTCATCATTCATTACCTGATTTATGCATTTTGTTCCTCCTTTTGGCAGTATTTATGAAAGTTTCTGTGCAAAACTTGGAATCTAATATATCAACAAAATAAAATAATAACTTATGCAATGTTTATGGGAATAGACGCAAATTGGTGCAGATTTAACGCCTCATTTGCATATTTCAGAAAACTTGTAATGCAAACAAATATTGTTTTATTGTAAATAAGAAACTGGAGAAGATTGATGTCAATAAGTAAAAAGAAGAAAGCAGATTTGCTGAATGAGATCAGGGAGGAAGTTTCTTTTGGAAAACACAGAAAAAATATTCGGCCTGCTGTATTTTCAGCTCAGCCGGCCTGAAGAAGAAACAAAAGAGAGGAGCCGTGAAACACAGCAGAGCCTAAAAAACAAAAAGTGGCCATTAGATGAATGAAAGAGGGGAAGAGAGCGGGAGCAGATCCAGGTCTGCATGTTAACGGGATGTTATCAGCGTCACATCCGTCTGCAGAACGACAGGTCAGGGATCATTTTCCTCTGTGCTGATTTCATCTTTGTGTGCCAATTACAGCCAAAATGATCCCTATCCCCATCCACACACACAAACTACAACAAAACACTCCTTCAGCCCTAAATGATCCGTCAATATCCCGCAACATAACCCAGTTCCTGGGAATATCGGCAGGTAACATCACTGGATAAACGAAGCCGCAGCCGAGAGAAGTGACGAGCGAGGAGGCTGCTGCTGCACTGTGCTCTCCCATCGGTCGTGGATATGAGATGCTATTTTAGGCGATAAAGGAAAAGCCCCAGGGATGCTGGCGAGGAGACGAGGGAGCGGAGAGCGCTTCCGGAAAGACGAGGTGTCCGGGCGAGCGGAGGGTGTGAAGATGCTGAAAACTAGGCGATAGACTTAAACAACTTCAGATTCATCTTCTCCTGGTGGCTCCATCATCCCTCAGTGTTTTTTAAAATCTGGCTCCAGAGTTCATCTGGTTCTGTAAAAAACACCCCCGAGTGCATCCGTGCACACAACAACCTGCGTGTGCAGCTTTGGTAGCTTTAGCGTCTTAGCCGTGACCTTTCCTTGACATCTTAATCTTTGCAGCTTTGTGAGGTGTCAGCCGGTCCTCCAGGTCCATGTAGATATGGAAAGGATAAATGGGAGACTGTACTCTGCAAAGGTCACGTCTACCCACACAAACTGCCGAGGACATTTCTGAAAGGAAATCCAGCTTTCAGGCTGCTGCTGCTCCCTGCTGCAGGTTTTCTTGCAGCATTTTGGCGTCAAGTCTCTGAAAGTTGGGAGTGATTTACAGCTTTGTAAAATCATTAAATGTAAAGTATAATAACGGCTGAATGTGACGCACAGACCAACAGAAACCATGAGACTTCCCGCCCTGTGATGGTTTCTTTCTTCCAACAAACAAATCTTCAATCCAGGCGACAGGTTTCTGTATAAATCTGGACTTGTGGATTAATCCCCCCCTTCCTCCTCCCCCGTATAATAAAACCTGTCTTCCACTGCCCCTAATCCCCCTGAGGAGTGTGGAGATTACCCAGATCCTCTGAATATCTCACATTTCTCACAAGAATGCAACACGCCGCTCGCTGTCATGGAGGCGGCGCTCCGAGGCGTTTGATTTAAACACAGCGATGATCAGGAACTCCATCCCTGATTCCAGCTCCAGTTTTATATATCTTTAAACATGTTTTTACTGAAGTACTTGGATATTTTAGTTCTTTCTGTGTTCTTTGGCACAAAAACACCAGCATGTAAAAAACTGACGATTCAGATCTTTTAAAGAAAATCAAGCTCTAATTTCAGGAATCTAACGAGGATCATATAATTTAATTTATGCAGCTCCACTTTCATTCACTTTAATGCAAAGCAGGGGGCGACTCCACTGGTTGCAAAAAAACAGACTGCATAGAAGTCTATGAGAAAATTTCCCTTATTATGCACTTGATTTATGACCTTTATCATCATTTTTTTAGTTCGTTTTTTCACTTTAAATCTTCTGCAGTGCTGTGTGATGTTAATTTTGTGAATTCTGGTTGCTTTTCGAGTAAAATAGATATTTTTTGTACATTAAATAACCTTAACTTGGAACCAGGTGCATTCAGGTTGTTGGTTTTGTCTAAAAGATGTCCTGAAGTCTTTCATAAAACCATTTAGTTCTAGCATCTTGTTGTTTAACTACATTTAGTGAACTGGCGAGTCGAGCGTTTATCCTGCGATGTTCTGACTAAAAGCTGAATCTTTTTGCTGCCAGCTACAAAACGTTTTCACGTACGAGCCCTGTGGTAATTGCTAGCGGGATATTTTGAATTTTCCCACAAGACTTCACCGACAATATGTGTGTCAACACGAGCTGTAAACAAGAACATCACAATGTGCCGGCCCCGGCAGAACAAGGTTTAGAAATCATTATCAGTTCATTATCGTCTTCACACTCCCCAGCAGACTGCACAGCCTGAATCGGCTCCTTTCTTTAGGTTTGAATGCAGGTTTTTAGATATGGGAGCCTCAGTTACATAAACAAGAATCTTTTGTAGATTTGGAAGGAACACAGCGGGACAGAGTATGTCCAATGCTAAAAACAGATAAATAAATGTGGGTGAAGTTCCTGATAATTGCCTGTGAAAGACAGAAGCAGAGCCTGTGAGTGTGCAGCGCGCTGTGTGAATTATTGTGACAGGACGTGTTTGATTGCTTTCTGCAGTTCAGACAGAAAAGCATCAGGATGAAAGTGACGCCAGCTCAAAGCAAAAACTAATTACAGTGAAATGATGATGATGGTGACAAGGAAGAGTTCACTTTCACTGCATTATGCTGGAGATGATGATCGAGATTGGGCTCAGATACTTTCATTTTTACACACTTTTTGTCAATTATTGTCATGAAAAATGATGAATAACAGTGTTAGTGGAAGTATCTTTGTGTCCATGTGATTTTCATGGTTTTACTTTAATTTCCCACAAAATCCCGTTTAGAAGTAGAAAAACGTTTTCAGACTTTATTCTCAAACCCACTTTTTTAAATAAAAGGCTTTAATCTGACAAATCTGGCTTTTGTATCATCTGACAACAACTAAAAAAATCTATATTTACCTGAGTTTTATGTACGAATAATATTCAGAGTTTAGTTGAGCTGTAGTTTATAACCTCTACGATGGTTTTGAACCTTGACAAACGCGGCTTGTTCCAGATCCACTCCTTCCTTTCTCACCTTTAACAGTAAAAACCCTGTAAATATTCACGCTGTAAGAAAACACGGTGTCTCTGACCAAAGAACGTTTATGCAGCTTTGGTAATTCGCTCTAAACCTGTTGATTGAAATTCACATTTTCTTCAATGCAACTTTTAAATTCAACTTTAATGGAAACAGGCGATTGAACAGGTTCTGCAGGTTTGCATCGCTGCCTGTGTGAAAAGTTTTGACGCAGAATATTTGTCTGCATGTTGCAGAAGAAAGTCAGTTTATATCAGTTTTAAGGGAGCAGTCTCCTTTCTCTTTATATTCTAATCAAGTAAGTAAATCTAAAGACTTCCACAGGTCGATGTAACCCAAAGGTCAGAGCCAGAATCAATATTTCCTGAGGTCAGAGGTTGTGCAGCTCTTTGTTGGCCTGATTGCTAATATTTCCACCATTCTGCTGCACGAGGAGGAATTCAGGTCACTTCCTGTGATACTGGCACAGCAGACTGTGGCGTAACTCACAATATGTCAAGTAATGCAGAAGGTGCTACCGTTAATAAAGCCAGACGTCATCGACAGGCTGCTGATGTGTGATGGGTGTGAAGACACGGACCAGCGTGTCGTCTGCACGCCGTCAGCTGACATTTGATTTAATTGCCGTGGCCTCAACAGCATCCAAGTATGGATGGAAACTGCAGCAAAACGAGACCTGAGGAGACTTTAATGCCTCATCATCCTACATCTGCAGCAGAGGACAGAAATAAACCTGTGTCAGGTACTGTACGTACACCTTTCCACCCACCAGGAGTGACGAATCACAAACCGTCTCCGAAAACCAGCTTCTCTTGGCTTCCTTTAGGGGAGAAAATCCCTTAAAAACTCCACAACATATGGACTGAAATAAAAAGAGTCATCGCTCCTGACCTGCTGGACGTGTGGAGCTGTGTGTTTCTGCAGACTGTCCTTATCTTATCTTTTCCTCTTGTCTTGTCCTGCTGTGTGCGGGACGTTTAGGGGCGTCACTTAGGAGCGTTTGTATGATCCAAAGTCGTGTTATTTGAGTCTACTTTAACCGAAGCTCTTATTTTCACAAAATCCTTCCTGGAGGTGCAGGTGTGCTTATTTATTTGATCATAACAGCTTTGAAATGATCAGTAAATAACATTTTATTCCTCTGAATCACAGCTTCAGTCTCTATAGCTGCTCGACAAACACACAATATATTTATGTTCAAACTGATAAATGTACACTTACATGACATCCCAACTCTTTTGGAATCAGAGTTGTTAATATTATACCTCAAATGCAAAACGCAGTAATTTGTTGTCTTAATAAGACATTTAACGAACAGCAGCCATGTTTTTATGTAAGTCGATGCAAGTGTAGAAATATTGCATTAAAGAAACTGTGAATAAATAGACAAATGTTGATAAATGTTACTGCAGCGCAATAAAGTGCGCTGCAGTAACGTCCTCTGGTCAGCAGGGGGCAGTGTGATGCTGTAGGCTAATCCGTCAGGAAACAGGAGAAGAAGAAGAGAAAACAACAACAAACAGAGAGGAAATGGAAAGAAGTCTGCAGGAATTACAACTAGAAACAAGAAAACTATTTAAGAGGAAGGCAAAAAAACGAAACTCTGCAAAATCCAAAACTGCAGTTCCTCGAGCAGCCACTGGAGGAGTCGTTCCCCAGCAGAAATAAACATCTGCAGCCTGGTGCAAAAAGCAGTTTTATTTGCTCTGCATCTAGTTTCCCTCTTCATAAAATCCAGACATTAATCTTTTAATGTTTGCCTTTTTATCATGGATGCAGGAAGCTTTAATCTTCATACTTTAATGTAATTTATTTGGAGTCAGATTTTTATTGCAAACAATGTTTTTGCAGCAGGTTAGTGTTTCTTTGCACCATGCACAGCGTTAGTTCTCTGGGAATCTCTTTCATATGCAAGAAAAGTTACTTTTGTACCTAAAATATCCCCCGGAAATTAAATCAATCCAAGCTTTAGTGAAGCTGTAGCAGCAATTTACAGTGTTTTTAGTGCTTCTGATTTAAACTTTTCATAGGTGATAATAGAGAATATGCTATTTCCACCCTTTAAAAGTTCCGGCGTCCCACTTTCTGGCAGCTCAGATCTGTTGGTGTGGCTCCCGGCGGCTGAAGGTCACACTTTTTGTCAATCAGCGTTCTTGTCACTTTGGGTTTTTGCAACAATGTGCGGCTGTCGGCAGCTTGAATTAACTTGATGTGCACGCTCAGAGACTGACAGTAACAGGGCGGCATTAGGCCTGCTACAGTCTGAACACTTTCTCAGTAATATGCATCCCTCTCTCTTTGGCTGAGGATTTAAACCGATTAATGTCAGAAACTTGTGACCAGTCTGCAGCCAAACATGTTCACGTCTCCTAAAAACTGCATGTTGATCATCTTGATCGTCTTCTTCACCCTCCCTGTGTATATTTTAGCATATTTTAATGCCCTCCGTGTCATTACTGCCATTGGCAGATGAAACCACCTTAACTGTGTCTGGAATGAACTGGGCTAATTAGAGCCGTCTGGTCAGTGTGTTGGCTAGCCTGCATTCTTTGCTCTAATCTGAAATAATGAGGTCAGTAATAAGGTTACACTCTCTGACTGCTCAGTGTGCGGCCGGCTGGCGGGGACGAACAGGGCCGGTCTGACGTCCGGCTCGTACGGCGTCCTGCAGCACGCTGAGAGGGGAATGTTTGGCCCCGTGCTGCGAGCAGAGCCCTGCAGGAGCCTCTGACCAGCGGCACGCCCATCAAAAACCACTCCAACCAGAACCACTGAAGTTACTGCAGATTAGGAGGGAAATTACCAGAGAAGGAGGGCGGAGGACGAACGTTAGTGCAGCATATTCTGCTTGTGTTCAGGCAGAGGAGGAAGAACGGAGATAAAACCCTAAAGTCAAACAGTTTTCAGGTTTCAAACACGTGTATTTAAATTCCCAGCTGCAGTTTTACCTCTGAATATAAAGATGTTTTATGATAATAAAAACACAGCGTGCAAACCCAGAAATGTAAAGTTTGAAATAATGCTTAAAAATTGTCCTGCGTTGCACATGTTATTTAGTGTGTAAGCAGAACCTGCAACATGTATTTAAATGATAGAAAAGTAAAAATAAAGTTTAACTAAAATAATTAAAATCAGCATGTGTTCACCTCTGAGAAGCTGGAATGTTTTTACATGATTCAATTTATTATTAAAATAGTTGCAAAATAATTTTCTGTTAATTGATTAATTGTTCCATCTGTTTATTTGTAAAGTAGACAGACTATTGTAGTGAATTAAAACAATATTTTCATGCAATCAGTGCAGAAAAGTACACGCACCTTAATGCATACTGAAGTAGTATTTTTATTTATGAAAATCGTGTTACAATTATGAGTTTTATTAAGGATCTAATGTCTTATTTTCATGGTATTTCTTCTTACACTTATATATGTCAACATCCTGCAATTACAGCAAAAATATATATATATGTATACAAAAGAAATATGAAGCGTTTCTGTGCGTGCTGCTGTTGGTACAGCGCTGGCTGTGTAGGATGGAGGTGATTTCAAGGTGACTGAAGTGCTTCACAAGCAGACGGATGCTTGTGTATTCAGAAACATGCAGCAGGACAGTTTACTCCAAATATGCAACATGTAAAACCTCTTCAGAGGACACAGAGGAACCCACAGACCCAAATATGTTTCATCAGGGAGCAGAAATATCCTCTGACTTTCTGCAGGAAAACGTCCACTGTGACCGACGTATTTCCTTTTATGACATGTTAGATTATTATACTGATGCACCAAAGTTTAGTTAAAGAAAAAATACAACAAGGAGGAAGTCTGACGGCGAGCCACCGTGACAGAAAACTGTTTTAAAAGGCTTGAGCGCCGTTCCAGCTGGGCCCAGAGTTATGTGCTGTCGATGTAAACTGAGTTACCTCCAGTACATCTAGTCTTAAAAACTATTTGCTAGCCAAGCACAGCGCTGATGCAGACGGCCCATTAGCAGCCCTGCAGCAGCAGCAGGCCAATTAAAGCTGAGGGAGACGACACCAACAAACCTGTTCAGGGTTTCTGATGCCGTTATAAAGCTAAAACTTCAGCCTAATCAATGTCAAATCAATGCTAACTACCTCCCAGGTCGGTCTGCAGCCCAATTCTTATCAAAGTTTCATCTTTAAGCTGTTTGGGTGTTGCTTGCTGATCATCTCCTCAAGCTTTTCCAAATCTGTGCAGACAGATGTGGGAATAATAATAATGCTTCAAAATGATGGGAAACTGTCTTCCACAATCACAGGAAAAGCCCTGTTGTATAGAATACCTGAGAATATTGGATTTAATTGGTCACCTTGTGGTGGTGGTGCATTATTTTGAGCAGCAGTAAGAAACAGTGTTTACTCCAGTAAATACTCCAATAATACATCGAGATAAATCTGCATGAAGCAATCTTACTTATAGGATAAAATACTTCAAGCAGAAGCCTGTATATGTGTATATCTGGGTCAAATTTAGACATGAAACTTGCAGAAACCATATTTCCATCATGTTGTGAGGTCCTGCAGTGGTTTAATATCTTCCAACTGGAGAACTAGAGCCAAAACTCTGTATCTTAATGCACAAATCCTACAGAAAAAACTACAAATCATCTCTTTCAGGAACATTTTGAACAGATAAAAAAAATCTGGACAATCATGCAAGTAAATGTGATGTGGAATTTTTGCTTTTTTTGATGAAATTTGGATAAATATACCTCTTAAGTTTATTATTTCTGTTGCTGGTACATTTCCATCCATGTGCATGAATATTAGGAAAAAAAGTCAAAGTTTACAAGTTTACATACATCAAAGTTTACATTCAAGTCTCTGCTGCACTGAATCTATAAAAAAAATGTCTGCAGACAAAATCCTCAGATCTGTGCAGAGTTCAGAGCGAGAGAGACGCCATATTTGAGGTTCTGCAGTGGTTTAATAAACTCTTTATCTTCGTCTTTATCGCCCTGACAAACGTGCATTAATTTGCATTTCCTGTACGGAGAAGCAGAGGATTCAAACAGCCGAACATGGACATAGTTGACTTGAGGAAATGAACTGTTTGTGGAGGATTTGTCGGGTTGGCATATGTTCTATCTGCTGCTCAGGAGTCAAATAAACCAGCGCAGAGATAAGACCCGCTCTACAAACTGTATCCCACCCTGCAGGACGGGAAGGTGTGGGCGCCATGCATTCCCGGGATGTCTGATCCCTGCATTCCCAGCAGGAATAATGGCTCTGAGTGCTTTATAAACACATGTGATCAGCCTGAGTGATCAGGTACAGTAAAGCTTTAAAAATGTTCCGGAAAAACAACTAATCTCTCTTAACTTCTCAGAAGAACAGATGGAAAACACACAAAGCAGATCCCACAGAAAAGATCGGAGCAGCATTAAGTTTTTAACACGTCTTAGCACACACACACACACACAGCCACAGGGTGAGACCTGTGTAGTCTTTATTCTGCAGTTTTAATCTGAAACGACAGGAGGGCTTCACTTAATTCGATCTTCTGTTTCCAGGCCGATCTGATGCTCGCCTGATATTTTTATTTGGAGCGTGTGGACAGAAATTGAAGCCGGCATTTTTCCCGGGAAAGGACAACTTCATGTCACAGATTTGTGGCTGTTGAATGAGTTCTGACTCATGAATTCATGGCTATAGATCGAGTTATGACTCACTGGCTTCCTCTCTCTCTATAAATATATATATATATATATATATATATATGCATCTGGTCGCTGTGACAACAGAGTACAAGACTTTAAGGAATTAATAAGGAATATATGTAAGGCCTATGGAATCTGTTTGAATGTCCGATCCATGAAAGGTATCACGCTTCAATACTGAGCTTTTTCCGATAATAAGGGAAGTGGGCCATGGAGCTCTGAACAAAACATCACAGAATAGTTTTCTCTGTTAATTCAACTGAAAAAAAAAGCAGTAAATTCCACAACATTCCCACTGTGTTTTCTGCATCATGGAAAATCAAAGAGCCCTGTACATGGACCATGATACAAATTCCAAGTGTTTTCCATCCTTAAACACAGCAGATAGAAATGTGTCCTTGGAGCAAAAAGCTGGATCCCTGGAGCTGCGGTGACCTCTGACCTCCCTGTGGAGCGACCCAGTATTTCCCTGCACGGATCAATCCCGTATCACATTCCCAGTGCCTCCTGCTGCAGTATCATATTAAACCAGATATTATCAGTTAACTCCCCGCTCAGTATCTCCGAGTGGAAACACGACCCTCTCACAAACACTTCTCCTGATCCAAAAATCAACATCTAATAGCGGGAAAACTGCACCAAAGCCCAGATTTGGCGTTTGGTGTTTGCAGCCAGCTCGTGTGTGGAATCAGCGGCGTGCCCGTGTTAATGAATGCCGATTTTCCCAGACTATTATACGGAGCGGACAAGTGTTGACTGGAGTGTTGTTGACTCACTCGCAGGGCTCCGCGGCGCCCCTTCAGAACTATTTAGCAGCGTTAAATGAAGTCTGATGGCTGCCACAGAGGACAGTTAATGGATCGGAGGGATCCGGGAAGGCGCTGCTCGCCGCCTGGAACGCTCCCTGGAACATATGGAGATTTGCTCCGCGGACCGACTGCAAAGCAAATTGGCTCCAACAGGCAGCAGGCACACCTCAGAGGACCGGCCTTCTTAAGTGATTTACCCCCTTAAGCTTTTTTGGTTCTGTAATCACAGGAAATTGAAACGGACCTTCCTGCCGGCGCTCCGTGTGGCATGCACGCTAACACCGCGGCTTTAGCAGCTCGTTATGTGTGCTGGGAGGAAGTTAACAGCCTGCATTGTTAAAAACCCAGTTACCTTTGACTTAGCGCCTGGAGGTGAGCAGCAGAGGCTTAACGGCTTACTGCGAGCTGCTGCTTGTCCCATAAACGACTTACAGCCCATTAGGCTAATTGGAGCCCGTTAATTTCCTGCCAATTAACGAGTCAATTAATGACGAAGCATCTCAATCACAAACTGAGTCAGAAGTTATCAAACACTTTCTGAGCGCTTAGTTTGGCTCTTTCAGGTTTATTTGTCTTGTTTTCACTGTTTTTGTGTGTGTGTGTG
>CAFUXE010001960.1:64677-80713 GCA_903364295.1 Serranus cabrilla | reverse complement strand
GTGTGTGTGTGTGTGTGAATGAATGAATTAATGAGTGAATACCTGATGGAGTTAGAAAATAATTGAGGTTGTCAGTGAATGAATGAGTGAATATCTGATGAAGAAAGCGAGTGAAAGAGTGAAAGAATAAATAAGTGAATGAGTAAGTGAAGTAGTGAATTATTTAGTGAGTGATTAAATTAGTGTGTGTGTGTGTAATTGAATAAGTGGGGAAGTGAGTGAATGAATGAGCAAAGACGTGAATGGGTGAGTTAAAAAGTGATGTTGTAAGTGAATAATTAAGGTTGTAAATGAACAAGTGAGGTAGTGAATGAATGTGTGTGTGTGTGTGTGTGAGAGAGAGAGAGAATGAGTGAGTGAATACCTGAGGGAGTGAGGGAATGAATGAGTGTGTGAACAAATAAGAGAATGAGCGAATGAGTAAGTGAATTAGTGAGGGAGTGAAGGAGTGAGTGTGTGAATGAATCAGCAAGGAAGTGAATGAGTGAGTAAATAAATAGGGGAATGAGTGAATGAATATGTGAATAAATTAGTTAATAAAATGGTGAATGGGTGAGTGTCTAAATGACAGTAAATAAGTGACAGTGACTGGGTTAATGTGTGAGGAAATAATAAGCGAATAACACAGAAATGTAATGAATAAAATGAGACTTAAAGCTGAAATAAACTGAAGAAATTAATGAGTGAGTGGGTGAATGCATGAGGTGATGAATGGGTGAGCACACCTGTCCCACAGCTCACCTTTTGTTCTTCTGCGCGCTCTTCTTGTCCCTCTTGTTCATCACCACGGGCACGCAGTTGGTGAGCTCCGTCCAGTCCGCGTGCAGCCCGCAGCTCCAGCCGGTGGAGAACCGGGAGAACAGCCAGGACTCGGCTCTCCCGGGCCGGTGGCAGGTGCACTTTCTCTGGCCGGGCATGCAGTCGCAGGGCTGCTCCAGCTGGATGTTCTTCACCAGGTGCCGCCCAAACGTCGTCCCGCCGGTCTTCTGGATGTGCAGGAACACCATCACATCGTCCCCCCGGATGTTGAAGTCGACGTGCCGGTCCAGGTCCCGCTCCGTGAAGTTAAATCTGGATGTGATTTTGGAGGGGAGGTCCTCGTCCGCCTCCGGCTCCGTGTACACTAACTCAAACCCGGAGGAGTACCGCTGGAAAAGCCCCTTCCCGTCGCTCCTGAAGTAGCAGGTGTTGCTGTCCGCGGGGCACACGTACTGGTAGCCGATCATGAGGAAGAGCACCGCCGCGATGGGGACGAAGATGAGTCTGTTGAACTTCTCCTCCATGGTGGAAAACTGTAAATCACGCCGCCGGCACAAACGGTACCGTGATGTCCGAGTCGTGTCCCGCTTCGTCCCCGCGTCTCATCCTGCCGCTTCGCTACAAACACGCGCTGTCCCGTCAGGTGAGCAGCCGGAGTTCACGTCCCCTCGGCGGGTCCGGACATGTCCCGCGGCGGCCTCGTCCTGCAGGTCCACTTGTCAAACTTGAAGCTGTCACACAAAACACTCAGTTATTCCTCCTAAAATCACTCGGACATCTTTTTGCTCCTTAAATATGTCGGGCCGGGTGCGGGACGCGCGTGCAGTGGCACCTGTCAGCGCGAGACGTCAGCGTGAAACGGCACATCCCCGCGTGAGGAGCGTCCGGGCTCGGCTGTCCTGCCAAAGCAACTGCTGATCGGTATCTGAGCCAGCAGCACCGGGGCAGGCTGGACCCGGTGCACACGGCCACTTCCGGCCAGCGCTTTCAAAATAAAATGCCTTAACGCCTTTAAATTATCATGCGAATAATTAGTCGTTTTTATAATTCAGTTAAATTATAAATAAATAAACACGTACAGTCTTGTGTGTGTTACACTGTAAAACCTTTAAGCCTTTGTTTTTTTTAAATTGTTTTTTCATTTTAGAAATTAGAATAAATAAATGGAAATAAATAGAATAGAAATACATTTGCAGTATATTACTCTATTCTTGTAAATTTACATCACTATACTGCACAGTTTTGTCAGTAAATTACTGAATATTTACAGTACACTGTAAAACTTTTCATTGTAAATTTACAGGGATTCCTGTAAATAATGACATCCTCTGAATTTACAGTACAGTATTGTTTAGATTTCACTGTACATTTCCATCTAGCCTGTATCACAACCATCTACACTAACAAATTAAATGTTGAAATACTTATTTTAGCTTATTATTATAAAATAATAAAGCTTTAAAATCAGTGTTTACAAAGTGCTTTTGACAAAAATGTGAAAGTATGGCAGATAGATTTATAGAATTATTTTAATTTGGAGGTTCTGTATTTGGACTGGATCTCCACCTCCAGGATCCACTTCCAAGCCAAAATCCTTAACAGTCTTAGTCTGAAATCCAGATATTAACTATAAGAAAAAGAGAATCATGAAATAAGTGCTTTAAATATGAAACCAACTGTTCTTCTATCTCAGTTGGATAAAAAGTAGTTTCGGTTGAAATAACTCCTTCAAGCTCATTTTAACTTTTATTTTGAAGACCGTAAACCCGAGCTTCCGGTCTCGGTGTGGCCGCCTTGACTCTTCATCTGCGCCAGTCATCTGTCCCGGCTGCCGAGCTGGTGACGCAACCGCATCTCTAATCACACACACACACACACACACACACACACTGGCAGTTTGAGCGGCCTGGAAACACTGCTGCTGGAAAATCACTAATTCCAATATTATAGGAATCCTATAGGGTTTAAAGCGGGAATGACGAGAACAACAGCGAATGTAATGGTGCATTTTAATTATTTTGCATTCCTGTTATGTGCGCCTGTGTTATTGCATATTGACTTTACAGTATTTATGTTTATTCCTCCTGTTAACACTGGTATAGTGAGTATATTACATTAATAAAGGGGCTCAGATTGAAGACACAAACTGTTACCTTCATGTCTGAATATATGAAATGTGTGAAAATCAGACTTGCAGCCAATAGGAAAGAGTTAAATCCTCAGGCGAGCTCGACGAGTCATTTCAGCACCATGGACAGATTCCAACATGTCAATAATTGGCATCATCTGTGCGAGAAGTGTGTGTGTGTGTGTGTGTGTGTGTGTGTGTGTGTGTGTGTGTGTGCCACTCCGTCATCATAGGTTTTCCTATAACACGTGACTGCAGACTGTGTGGACACTCCGGGTAGAACTAAAGGCATTTGAGTCCCTTAGTAATGGATTTCCTTTAAGCCTGCACTGATCAAAAGCTTTTGTTATTCCGCCTTAAATGCCCTCCATCAAGGGATTTAACCAGGATGCTCTTTGGTATGTATTCTCTTCAATCCTCTGGCTGCACTTTGCCCTCTCAGACATTGACTTAATCTGTGTGTGAGTTCAGTGTGTGGCTCTTTGTTTCCCGTCCTGAGGGAGGGAGGACGGGGCAGCCGGGGGCATGAAAGGAATCTGTTATGGTCAGAAATATCTCGTTCTCTAAAGGTCAGGCAGAAGTGAACCGCTGGACATTAGGCATGACGATAACAGCCAGTGTCAGCGTGCTCTTTACCTGCAGGCCTCCTCCAGATACAGTCCTCCTCCCGCACAGCTTTTCTCCAAACGGCACGCTGATTAAAATCCCAGCAGAATCCCTGATGGGAAAGAATCTGCATTAATGTTTTGTGCAGCGAAGCGAGACTTGTGTTGTTCCGGCTGTGCAGCTGGGATATTTACGAGGTCCCTGACGCTCCCTATACACCAGCCTTATGAGAAATAACCCCTGGAAGTGCTGAATCAGCCGGCTGCTGCAGTGTACAGCGCTCCCAATAATGGAGCTGAAGCTTCCTGGAAATGATGATGGGATTGGTTTGGGATTTCTGTTTTGTCTTTTTCATTTTCAGCTGCAGATGTGTACGTGTTTATCTGAATTAGTATTGATTCTGAAAGTTTGGGCTCTGAGTTTTCCTATTAAGGAAAGCAAATGGGAAATAAAACTTGTGCACAAGAAACATGGAGAATATTTGAAGCATTTCATCCCTCATGTTTGTTCTCTGCAGCCTCATCGGCTCTCATCTTCATTATCAGCTCCACAGGTGTGAAGTGCAGCCTGCAGCGTGCAGATGTGCTCTGAGCCGTGGTGTGTGACTGTGCAGATGGCGGCAGCTGCTCCTCGGTGCTCCTCTGCCTCCTGTCACGCCTCAGCTGCCCACTGTCCCCGCTGTCACCTGACTGCTCAGCTGCTCTCACCTCGTTAGACCTGTTTCCTGCTGCTGTCTGTCAGGTGTTGCTGCCACTTCCTGTCTTCATTTCCTAACTGCCTTTTGTCTCTGACGGGGAGCTGCCTGCCTCTGGGTTTGTTTGTTGTGCTGCCTGGCAATCTGTTGCTGATTACACACTAAGCATGGAGTTTGCTTATTGGTCCCAGTTCTTTCATTAACTGTTACAGACACTGTAGGGAAGCTGGGCTGCACGTTAGACGCAGCAAAGCTTTAATTGGCTGAAGAAGACATTTTTACGTAGCGGTACTTACTTTTTGGGGGATAAAAAAACACTTTTTCTTTGCCAATACTTTACAAAGTGCTTCACTGAGACACTGTTGCCCTTCAGCTATTAATTTAGCACATTAAATGGCCACATTTTGGCTGTCATATTCCCTGTATTGCTCCCAGTTATCTCATTACCTGTTACAGGTGCTGGGATGATGGGGCAGCATCAGGAAGCCAAATCCTGCTGCCGTGTTAGCGACAACAGATGGAGGCTGCAAAACTACGGCAAAACCATCTGGAGGTTGTTTTAAGAAGAAGTTTTTAGACATCAGGAATGAAGAAAATCAGTTGGTTTTCTTAAATTCAGCTATTATTTAAGAGATGATGCCCATTATCAGGATTTAATGGGGACTATAACGGACACTTTGAAGACAATTCATTTATATTTTCATGCATTTTAATTATTATTATTGAGTGAAAACTTTGTTTCCCAACATCTCAGCTCAGAGAATCATTTGTCTCAGCTGTTAGCCACAAAGCTAACATGATGCTAACAAGATTCAAAGTTTTTTAACACTTATCCAGCTATTATCTATCGAATATTTAGAAAGTTCTGCACAGATCAGCTGAAAAATGGCGCGAAATCTGAGCTTTTCATCAGTCTGCACTCATTTCCTGTGCACTTTGTGTCGAAGTGTACTTCCTGCATTGAGTCATGTTATGAGCTGCCGTGGAGCATCCTCGCTGGTGAACGGATGACTCTGGCCGCTTGCCTCGGCTGCATGTGGTGCGAGTGACTGAAGATTTGTGAACCGTCCGCCGCGGGGATCCTTCAGCGGCCCGCAGACCCGCAGTGCAGCGGCGGCACCACGCCAGCTCGTGCCGCGTTCCCACCACAGCCCGGTCCAAAACGCTTAATCAAAAGGGACACTCTCTCCACTTGGTCCTGCATGAAAAGGAAGCTGTTGGCCCTCGCTGTGCACGCTGGCACCTCGACAGATAACAACCCAGACTGGTCCTCTCCACCACAGTGCAGCACGTCGCAGAGGAGCCTGGGATACAATCTGCATTTCCAGCAGGTAATTGAAGCTCTGAGGACGCGGCTGATGGGATGTCTCCTGTCTCTGCCGTCAGCTCTGATGGATGCTTATCATGTCACCTCCAGTTGGTTCAAGCTGCTGAATGAGGCAGAAATTGCTGTAATTTTACTTTTATTGGAGCATGTACCCCAATATTAAGGTCACCTTTTCCATTCATGCAGGCTGAGCAATTTCACTGCCAAACACAGCAAACGTGTGACTTTTTACATTTCTGCTCGTCAATTCCAGCAGCCGGTGTTAGGGAGAGTCCAGCCTCCACCTGCTGGGTATCTGGACTTTAACTTCTGAAGGTTTTTATTATGGGATGGGGTCTGACGTGGTCTGACAAGTGGTTTTTATCCAGACCTGGTTTAAATTCATGATTTCTTTTCTTCTCCAGGCAGCGCTGATAAAAAATGATGAAGATTCTGTTCCTGTGCTGCCTGTTTCTCACATTTTACAGATTTCATTCAGGGGCGTTTCAGCCTGAGCTCTTTGATAAAGGAATCAGAGATGAACGGAGAGGTTTCGTCTGAAGACTAACCGTGTCCTGTTTTGTCCTAATCTGAGGGAACTGTTCCCAACTTAAAGGACTCTTCTGTTTATGGATGATGATGCATTGAGCTCCTAAAATATCACGTTTCCTGAACACGCTCATGTTTTTGGTGAAGTGAACGCATCATTTTGCATTTAATTAGCATAAAGGTGAGCTTTGATCACACACCGGGCATGCAGAGTTTGTTTCCCAGCGGGAATAGTGTTTCCGTGCTGTAAAAATGCTGACTGTAAGGGAATTTTGGTGGTCGCTTGAAGTGAAAAAATGTAGTTGACCTCCTAAAAGTACTTTAAACAATTTGAAATGCATATTATTTATCAACATCAACACCAACCTTAAAAGGATAGTTTGGTTACATACTTACCCACGTTCCCATTTGGAGAAATATGGAAGTTCTACGGACGGGAAAAAATGGCTGATAGCAACAAAAATCAGTGGAAATATTGTTAATATAGCGTGCACACAAACAGGTGAATCATCTTTAGGGTGGGCCTTTGTTTAGGTGGTGACAGGCCCCGTCTGCACTCTGTTTCCTGTCTGGTTCTCCAAACTGGGAACGAGCAGACCATCATCTCCTGCACCGTACCTCAGACAGCCTCACTGTCCCTTTAACTTATAAACTTTGCCGTTCATAAACGAGAACACTGGTTCTGCATATGAATATTTGAAGGATGTTTATAAATACATCAGTAAAGATTCCAGTGGGAAAATAATCTTATATGCATCTTTATGCATCTTTTCAGTGCATTTGAATGGATTTTGAAGCATTTAAGTAAAGAAATGAACCAGTTATTTCTGGGGACTGTGAACATTGAAGTAGCTCATTCATCTATTATTTTAGTGAAGGAACTCGTATGATTTCAGGTTGTGCTTCCTGTCTTGAATGCATTGTGCACACTTTATTAATTTTAACTTAATAACTGCGACAGATGCAGATTTACGTGCAGCAATAGATGCATAAACAGCGATGCCTAGAAGGAGGTCTTTGACTTTTTTCTTCAATTGGACACATTTTAAGTTAAAAACATCTTAATTAGAGAGATGGATTGAAAGAGATTCACTAAATGAAAGCTGCACGGGCTGATTCAGGAGGAGGCTGTAACGCAGAGAGTCTCAAGGACGGACTGAATGTGCTGCGAACAAACAGCCAAATCTCATTTTTAATGGAATAACAAGACATGGAGGGCAAGAACTGTCGGTAAATATCTTTTAATTAACATTCTTCAGAAAAGGTTCTGAGGCGGAGAGATATACAGCGTTCAAAGAGAAACCTGAATTGAAATGTGATTATTGATGTGTGTGAACTCGAGGTGTGATCAAGGCAAAGAAAAATCTATGGAAGCGGTGACAGCCGCCGAGCTCTGTGAGTTTTTATCTTCCTGCTTTGTTAACTCGTACAGTGCGTCTCAGAAAAACTCGCATTTCCACCAAAGCAGCCGTGTAATTCTGAATCAGAAAGTTTAATTAGGTCAGCGTGTTCTGAGGTGTCTGTAAACGCCGTTTTCCTCTTTGAACTTAATTGTGTCAAAACACTTTTTCATGTTAAAAGCCGATCTGTGACTGCGGCGCGGCGCCGTCTTCAGGAAGTTTGTTTACGCCGTGGATTTATTGTGAAGTTATGAAGACTGTAAGAGGGTTCAGCCTCTTTATTTAGTTTGTAAAAGTTGTCTTATGAGTACCAATAATGAAGAATTTCCTTTAATTTAATTGATTAGCTTCATCAAACACTCTGAGACAGATTCAAAGAAGGATGGTGAAATATAAGTAGATATCCCAGCTTTTATTCAGAAACAGTGACTTCTACATTTCCCATAATGCACCTTAATGATGTCTTTCATTAGATCCACAGCTTCAGTTTGTCTCAGAGGCTTTGTGGTGAGACCAGTTGTAGTCTGGTGCTTTCACAGGCTCGTAGTCGGAGGAATACTCCTCAGGAGCAGACTGAACTTGTGAAATCATGTGGGCATTTACTGTTTTTATAAAAGGCATTAAAGTGAAGCGGATGTGGAAGTGCCGTAATCAGTCCCGGAGATTTTAAAGCAATTAAAACAAAACAAAACCCTTGAGCGCCGCCAAGGACCTGCCCTAAAACTAAAGCAAAAAAAGGTTCATGCATCCAGCCTGTGATTCAGATTTTTGCTCCAAAATTTCCACAAAAACTATCCACACAATTTTATGAAAATTGGGCTTGCAGTTTTTCCAAAATGCTGCTGACAAACCAAACTTTCAACCAGGAGATCATCAGCTGTGTTTCCATTAAAGTTTGAAATGTTTCATTAAAGAAACTGTGAATCAGTGAGTTTCCATCAATAAACTGCGCTGCAGTAACGTCCTCTGGTCAGCAGGGGGCAGCGTGATGCTGCTGTAGGCTAATCCGTCAGGAAACAGGAGAAGAAGAAGAGAGAAAACAACAACAAGCAGAGAGGAAATGGAGAGAAGTCTGCAGGAATTACAACTGGGAAACTTTAAAGTTTAAAGCATTTACTATTTTTTATCAGATTTTGGTGTTTTCATCAAGCTTTTTGAATGCAAATCTTGTGCAAATGCATTGATAGAAACATAAAAACACAACGAGTGTCCGTGTCTTGTTGTTGAAGGGTTTTAAGCCGAACTTTGTTGCTTTTTCCCGACTTGAGGAAGCAGCTTTGCTAACCGCTGTAACAGTGTGTTTAAAAGAAAGACTGTGATGTTTGAAACAGGATATCATACATAAAAAGCTGCAGTAGTTCCCATAAGAAGTAATCAGATCCTGTTCATGTGTTAAACAGGTGAAACAGGTAATACCTTCACCGTGCGCGCTCTCTAAGATCTCCGTGATGTGACTGCAGCAGCAGTGACGGAGCCTCCAGCTGCTGTGTGTCTGAGCCTTTGAGCTGAGTCAGGGGCTGAGTGGGCCGCGTGCCCAATAACTCTGCCAGTCAACAGTTCAGTATTTTATAGCCAATTTACAGCAACATTGCTTAAGACTGCATGCCGCATGAATCCGGTCATCACACATTCCAGGCACACGCACGCTGTCCCGCTCTTCAGCCTGTTTACGCTCCTGTTTTTCCACACGTGTCGGTGCCAGCGACCTGGCAGCCGGGCGTCTTTGTTGTATGAGCCACAGAGACGGGATAATTAATGTGCGGCCAAATCTGCCATGTGTGCTCACGCCAACGGGTCACGATTAAATTCATGTCACAACATTAGCAGGTACTAAAGCCGTGAGCGAGGAAGAATTAAAGAAGAGGAAGATTTGTGCAGCACTCTTCGGGTGAGGTGCGCATTGAAAGAAGTCATTATCTACAGAAAACACCTTCCCGAGAGGCAGCAAGAGAGGCTTCAAAAGGAGACTTTACTTTGCAATCCAGACACATTGCAGAAAATAGCGTGCAGGGAGAATCTCTGGGAGGCCGGCTATGGCAAGCTGCTTAGGTAACTGCATTAGACAACCCAACATCAAAGCCTTAAATATTCAAGGGGTGCTCAGATGGCGAGGGACGTACAAATGGATTATTCCTCCTCCAGTAAACACACATGGAGTCTGAGCATGTGGCGGAGTGAGGAAAGGCTCCAGATAATGGATCAGATGTGATGAGAGCAGTCTTGTTCCTGCAGATCAAACCACCTCAGAGCTTCAGCTCCTGAACCCATGCAGCCATAAAGGAGCTGAAGCCCACAGAAAACCGGTAGCCACGTCGGAGACAAGTGGAAAAATGAGTCTGAGGAAGTTCTCCGGATCTGTTGGAGGGATGTCTGGTGATGAATAGCTAACCTTGCTTCCTAAACTCTGCCTCGGTGCAGCAGCTTCATCACTATGCAGCTCTATCTTCATACATCTCGCTCCCCGGCTGATTTATTGGAGGCTATGGCAGCGTCGCTAGACCCCATCAAAGTACAAATGCTTACACAGACGCATGGAGGAATTCCTAAGACGGATGAATGGAGCACATTTGAATTGCAAAACACTCCGACACTCATTAGGTGGATTTGTTTGATAAAAAAAATATTTTTATAGGCTTTCTGTTTCCAGGTTTCTCTTTAATTGAGCAGATTTCACACACAAATAATGATTGATGAGAATCTCAGCACAACACTGACCTTTCTTTACCTGATGAATATTAAACCCACATCAGTAAGAGGTATTCAGTCTGGTATTAGTGGCGAGGAGATTTTGGACATAATTCAGGGGACGCAGAGTCTTTAAAAATGGCTTTGATCCACCGTTAAGATGTGTATTAGGACCATCTGGTTAAGATTCAGAATCCCAGAAAGCTGGAGTCGCCCACTCATAAAGCTGTGCCGACTATTTAAAATGCACCGTGCATGTGTGGATTCTGCTCAGGATAACAGCAGCCCTAATGTACAATCTAAGAAGATTGTTTTGTAAGCCTTAAAGATCATATCTGATAGAAAAGAGATGAAACCATTTCAGACAAAGCTTAACGTGAGCTCACAAACCGGTGCAGGAGGTGCAGGACCAGAGGCCGGAGCTGCTCTTATCTCTGAGGCCAAAGCTCTGAGGCCGAGCACCCCTCCTGCCATTTAAAACACATGTCTGCGATAACATCATCGCTTCTTTTCTCCCTCCCTCTGGCCTCCAGAGAGAATCTGTGAGCATCTCTAAATGTCACGTTAAGTGCTTCTCTTGTCCCGCGCTGACACAAAAACGAGGTGCTCTGTGAATACAAAGAAGGTCCGAACTGGACGGCTGCCACAGCTCCGAGAGAGCGACAGTTATCTGCTCCCCTCCTCCTGCTCGCTGCCTAGTTTGTTCAAACTGTCACAAGTTACATTTGGTCACTAATTGGCAGTGCTGTGCACGGTTGAAAAACGCGCCTAAACTGCCCTCTTAGGCGGAAAATGCGCTTAAACTGCCCTCTTAGGATGCAAAAATGTGCCTAAACTGCCCTCTTCAGTGGCGATAACGCGCTGATGTGCCCTTCTTTTCTTTTCTTTTCGCCCCCGCCCTTCAGAAAGTCTGTGCACGCCGCTGCTGATAGGGCTGCCCAGAGGACGGCGAAGACTTCCACTGGTGGTCCTGATGCTTCGCCGCCTTCATAAAGCAGAAAGTTATGGCTGCTTATTAACATTGCAGTCAGTATAAGTCACATTAAAGACTCCTCTCTGTGGTGCACGTGTAGAAAGCTGTGCACTAATTGTCCTGCAGCTTTAAAACAAAAGGAAAATATAATTAGGTCATTCAGGGAAGGAATCTGGAGAGCAATGATGCAGAAATGATGCTTATTTTAAACGCTAATGTCACAACAAGGTGTCTGATTAAGACAGAATGTAGTTTCCTGTTAATTACTGTGTTGTTTTTGTCAGCCTATAGACACGTTTTTACACAAGGAGCAGAATTGCACCGAGAAATCCTGCAATTAAAACAAGGTGTGACAAGCTTCTCTGTCACAGAGATGTTTAATTAAGTACTGTCCTCTGAGTAATTATCATATCGTTATTAATCAGAGTGAGTATGTAACACATGTTCAGCTTATTGCTCTGGTGATAAGCTTATTTTTAGGATACTGGAAGACTAACTGATGCTAAACAAGAAGCAACAATAAGGAACTTTAATACTGATGCATCTGTCAGACGGTTCATGCACGCAGCAGTGAATTACAGGTTTGGTGCTCATGAAAACAGTCACTTTTCTGCACAAATGCCGCCAAATTCAACACTAAAAGAAAGTTCCTCGTTGCTGCTTTCACTTAACTTTTGCTTTTGTTTGATGAATCAATCAGCACATGAAGTAAAAGTTTATTCCAGCAGATAATTTAGGTTTATTATCACAGATTATGAGCTGAAGATGCTGCGGACACGTTAGCTAACTGTCTCCTTACAGCTGCAGTGTGTTCATCTGATTCCTTTAAATGTGTTTCCCAAACTTCGTACATCGACTGGAACACAAGTTACAAACAATAAAAAAAAAATTTCATGTTTTTTTATGGTCGTTTGGCCTGTTGTTGTTGTTGTTTTGTGCCTTTTTTAGGCGATAAGGAAATCTCTGTTTGCAGGTGTTTGGTGTCATTGCGGTTGTCTCTGTAGTGATTTTGAGTCTTTGTGGTTGTTTTCATCGTCTTTTTGCAGCTGTTTTGAATCTTTGTGTTTATTTTGAGTCTTTGTTGTTTTTTGCTGTAGTAAGACTTCTCTCTTGTTGTTTTGGTTTTCTTGTAGTAATTTGTTGTTGTCTTCCTCCTGTTTGCAGGCGTTTGATGTCATTGCGGTCATGTTGTGTCTCCAGTGATTTTGAGTCTTTGTGGTTGTTTTCATTGTCTCTTTGCAGCTGTTTTGCATCTTTGTGTGGTTATTTCTGCCTCTTTGTGTTCATGATATATTTATCTGCTGTCTTTCTGAGTCTTGCCTGTTTTAATGTGTCTCTGGGCCTGAATCCACATTGTAGCTGCTGTAGTTTCTATTTAGATTTGAAGATATTTGCCTCCACCACAGAACAGTCGAGGTGAAACTACAGGAGCAGTTTTGTTGTGTAATGATGACGCTGTGAACAGGTTCATGGATGATAAAGAACATCACATCTCAGTTAAGTTTTATCCGCCACACGTTCCTCTTGCACATGTTCGGGCTCCATTACCTGCGTCTCCTCCGTGGATCTGCGGCTGATTGGCCCTGCAGAGCCCGGACCTCGCAGCTCAGTGGGAGGACAAGAAAAAATCAGTGCAGGCCTCGTCATTTGTCTGCTATATATAATTCTTTGGTGCCGGTACCTCTCCTGACCTGAGCAGCATTCAGAGGGGACAATGAAAGGAAGCGGTGGGATGCGTTTCTCTGCCTCCCCTCCCCTCCGCAGCGCTCTTTCATCTCTCCTTCCCACAAGGCTGATTCACCACTTGTGACCCCTGCGGCTGCCTCGTTGAAAATAGACAACAAAGTGTCTGAGATGAAAACCGGTGGGCAGTTGTAGGCTCGATTGCCGCTCGGCTTCAAGTTGGTGGAGCGGTGGCGAGCGCTGAGCTGACACTTCCATTTGTCTTGATTCTAGTCGTGCAAACGGCGGCGTGCTGGCATCAGCGAGCGTTAACAAACTGTCACTCTGCCCTCTTTGTGGAAGCTTTTAAATGCTTCATGAGGACAAATCAAAGTGCGATGCAGAAGACGAGCGTTTGGTTTTAATGTGTGTGTTTACTGTGTCACCGTGGAGTGACGCCGTGTATTAAAGGGAGGATGAGTGACAGCCGAGCTGGCAGCACAACCTGCAAGCTACAAAATGTCTTTAACTTATCGGCTTGGTAAGCAGTTTTCACTCCTGCAGGACAGGATCCAGCTGTTATGACGATGAGCTGGCTCCGCCCCCAGGCTGTGATTGGACAGCTGCTTGTTTCCCATGTTAGCAGTGACAATGCATTTATGTTTCAAAGAGAAAGAACGCAAATTGGACGGCAGATCTCTGCGGCTGTTTTCTCTGCTGTGACTGCAGATGACCAGCAGGGGGCGACTCTACTGGTGCAAAAAGAAGTCTGATTGCAAAGAAAATGACCCGACTTCTGACTTATTTTTCTGCAGTACAGCATGATTTTGTGATTTTAGTCCCATTTGGAATGTTTTCACTTCACACAAGAGCCAAAAATGGAGCTGCAAACCTTATTTTGAGCCTTACAATGAAGATAAAACAGCCCGCTAACAGGTCATAATGAGCATTTATTTATATGATTTTATCAGAATGCAGCGAGAGCAAATGAGCAGCTGGACACTAGAAATATCTCAGGAGATTTGGAGCTCAAAGTTAGCCTCAAATCTAGACTTGAAGTTGACAAAATTTAGAGTTTAAGGCTCCGGACAGCTGACTAAAATGTTTTTAAGGCCGTTTATAAGCTGCAGCAACGATCGATAAAAGTTCAAATGTTAAGACATAACTGTTTTATTTCGTATAATTTTCTTGAAGAGCCACAGGTACGAGGGAGGTCAGCTGTTTATTCACCTGAATCAGAAACAGATGATCATATTTCTGTCACCTTTAGCACCGAGCTAGCCTCCTTAGCTTCAGATCAGGTCCCTGGTTTGTTTGTTTTTTGGCTACTGTTGCTGCGTTGAAGAGGACTTTATGTACATATGAAGCTAATGACACTAAGAATCTTATTTTTAAGTGATTAAACACAAATGAAAACATAGTTATCAATATTCGACTGAATTTCTATCACTTTTTAGGAAGTTGTCGTAGCTGCATTTCTCTGCGTCTCCTTTAACTGTTTTGGAAAACAAACTCTGATTTATAAATTGCGTGTACACACAGACAGAAAAACAGATGAATCACAGGTTTCTTTTCCCCTTTTAATCACCAGAATGTGTCCAGATTTTATCTGCGAGCAGGAACACAGGAGTGTGTGCAGAGCGGTCTGAATCCGTCTCGTCCTCTGCAGTGCGAGATAAGAAGCTCCTTCATGAATAAAGATGTTTGGGCGTCCTCTCCTCTCCGTGTTCAGTGTGTACTTGTTACCGCGGCCATTATTTATAGTCCCACTAAGGCCCGGAGTGGTGAGAGTGGGTCTCCTGGGGGATTGGGAAGTGGAGCCACTGCTGCCTATAGTGGGAAAGATATACCACCTCACCCCCGCTGAGAACTTCGCGCAGGAAATGAACTCATAAATCAAGCAGTAAATTGAGTGTAGGGCTGTGCTTACTCATCTCCAGAGGTCTGCTCCTCTTCCTCCACACAGCCCCGCTCCTTTCACTGCATGACTAATGCAGCGCCGCAACTTCTCTGCCCGCGCCTGTCTCTCTCTGCTAAACTCTTAACAGAAAGTGTGGATTTTATTTCCAAGTAAACATCATAACTCGGGCCTGCAGGCTGCAGAGAGTAGGAACATCTCGAGGAGGAGGAGGAGGAGAAGAAGAAGCGTCCTGTCCTGCAGCTGACCTGCAGCGCCTCATTGTGATGCGGCTGGTGAGCGCTGCCTGTCTCAGCCTCGCTCGCCTCGGGCTATCCTGACAGTCACAGGCCCTGTCCGGAGGAATTAAAATCTCTATTTATCAGCTCACGACTGAAGCCGTCTGGGGACTGAGCGGGGAGATGGCACACAGTCGGCCTGCTCCAGCACTGGGACTCTGCTGCAGAGTTCAGCCCGAGCAGGTTGATCAGCTCACACTTTGTTTTACTTTGTGAAAGTGCTGAGCCAGCGCCCGCATTGTCCTGAATGTGAATCATTCTTTAATTTTATGCCTAAAAGAAACTTGGTGAGACTGATCCTCAGCAGCAGTGTGTGTGTGTGTGTGTGTGTGTGTGTGCACCCTGCTGGGCCTGCTGCTTATTAAAGCAGGGACTGTGTCGCCTCCTGCAGCTGCTCTCCATCACAGCAGCAGTCGGCAGCATTCCCTCTGACACACAGGGAGGAATCAGGATCACTCCTAACGGGAACGCTGCATCAGATCTCTGCTGCCCTCCGCTGGTGGAGGAAGGAACTGCAGTTCAACCACTAAATGTGAGATTAGTTTATGAAGCAGGATGCATTATTCCCAACTGCATAGATGTGTTCCCACAATAATATAAGATTTTAATTTAGGACTTACTCATAAAAAAAATAATTTTTGTCATGTTTTATTTTCTGATTCCCTCTTCTAAAAAGATTTTTTGAATCTAGTATATCAGCAAAATAAAAATTTTCAGATTTATGCCCTGCAAATATATGCAAATTCGCGCATATTATTTATATACAGTCTATGATATTTACTCATTTGCATATCTAATCATAAATAATATGAATTAAATAAATGTAGTCGTCACTTAATGTTTTAACCACAGGGGGGCGCTCTGACACAGACCAGAACACCTCTTGTGTGTGTCGTAAAGTTTTAAAAATCTCCTGCATCCTTTGAATGTAGCGCAGTATTTATTTCCTTTTCAGTATTTAAACCTTTTTTCTGCCTCAGACGGTTTAATCATGAGTTATTCTGCTCAGCTGAAGAGGGTTCGCCTCAGACCCCGACCCCTCACCCCGTTTCCAGTCTCCCCCTTTTTAAACCCAGCT
>CAFUXE010001960.1:43695-63217 GCA_903364295.1 Serranus cabrilla | reverse complement strand
CACACACACACACACACACTCTGTAGGGAAACATTGCTGTATTTGCAGGAAGTGTTTTCACAACATTTCTGTCCCCAGGGACGCTGCTCTCCGTCTCCATGGTAGCGCAGCCACGTTTGTCGCTGTGAGTCTGGCTGCAGAGGGGGCGGCACCGCGGAGGGACGCAGCCGGAGATGGTAAGCAGAGCCGGGCTGGTGAGGACCGCAGCAGCAGCGTTCGAGGTAGAGGAGGCTGCGCTGCAGCTGGGATCTGTTTTATTTTATCTGCACGTTTAATCAGGATTATTCATCTTTGTTGCAGCCCTTCCACTCCGGAGCGTACTTCCCGTTAGCGAGTGAACCCCAGGGGACCCACTCCTCAGCCGGGATCCCCTCCCTCCTCAGCTCCCCATCCTCTGTACCTGCAGCCGGCATGACTCCCTCCACCAGCGCCTCCGCCATCCTCCCCTTCAAGTTCCGGCCGCGCAGGGAGAGCGTGGACTGGCGGCGGATCAACGCCGTGGACGTAGAGCTGGTGGTGAGCCAGCTGGACGTGGACGCCCTGCAGGAGCACATCAGCAGCGTCACCTTCTGCAGCCTGGACGGCGAGCGCTGCCAGCGCTGCCAGAGCCCAGTGGACCCGGCTCTGGTCAAGCTGCTGCGGCTGGCGCAGCTCACGGTGGAGTGGCTCCTCCACTGCCAGGAGTTCCTCACCCTCAACCTGCGGGCAGCGGAGGAGAGGCTGGCGGGCGCCGGCCGGGAGCGCGAGCAGCTGCTGGCTGAGCAGAGGAAGCAGGAGGAGAGGATGAAGGTGCTGACGGCCGAGCTGAAGCAGAGGAAGAAGGTGATCCGCACCCAGCAGTCCCTGCTCGCCCCGCGGATCGTCAGCCACAAGGTACCGCTGACACTAAGCGCTCGCTCTGCGGGATCGTTTACCACTTACATATGTTTGGCAGGCAGGCGGCTCGATCCTCCACCCCCACCCTCCGCTCCTCAGGGCCTCTGTCATTGTTCCCGGGATCCATTCACCGCTCCGGCTTTGTGCTTCTCCTTGCAGCCTAACAGCATTTATTCTGAATTCTCTGCTTGTTTTGGTCTGATTATAAGAGCAGAGCCGACCGATGGGAGATGTTTGAGCCTGATGCCGATACAGATTCTAGAGGAGGAAAATTCATCCGTAACCGACAGGATGATGATGAAAACAGACCTTTTTATGTGGCTTCTACACCAATTTCTGTAAAGGAACCCAGAGAGCTACTCTCTCAAATGCTAAACCTAATTTTTTTAATCCTATTTAACATTTGTATACATTAAACAAACAGCCAATTATATAAATCATAACTGAGAAAATATTGAATAAATAGGAAAAAAATAAATAGCTAAATAAACATCAAGTGCTGACTTTTTTTTGCTATATTACATTAAATAAGATGAGAGACTGTCACTTGGTTTTTACCGAACTTCTGATAAATGTTTTTATAAATTTAATCTAAAAGATTGATTGACAGACAGCAGCTATTTTCAGAAAATAATAAAACATAATAAATAGCTAAATAAACATCATAACTGTTCAGTTTCAGCCAGTTGTTAACTATAAAAATATAAAAAATGATAATTAATAGCAAAGACCATTTTAAAATGATGCCAAACATTTGAATATTTTACACTTTTTTTGCTGTGTTGCATTAATTAGAATCTAATTGTTAATAATCTAATCTAACATAATGATGTTTTTATGAGAGCTATATTCTCAAATATGATTTAATAATATTTAACATGATAATACAAACATTTATGACATTGTTGGCCAATTCTATAAATGACAGAAAATAAAGAATAAATAAATATTGACATTAAAAGGTGGATATCAGCTGATATCTGTCTCTGGTTTGGAGCTTTGAATAAAAGGATTTATCTGCAGAGCAGATGGTGTCTTTTGGTGGCAATTAGGTTTTTTAATCCACTTACAAAAGACGGCCCGTCTCTCCCCTCCCCCGCCCTAAAAAACGTCCCTGTAAGGTGTTCAGTCCCCGTTTCTTCCATTAAACACTCGGACTCTGCAGGTCGATCACTCGGCTATTTATAGCACCCGTCAGAAATCTCCTCTGCTCTTCACGTGCCGCTGACCCAGCCAAGCAGTTTCCACGGCAACAGATATAGTGTGTCATGACAGCGAGTGGTTGCTAGGTGTGTGTGTGTGTGTGCAGCTCAGCTAACAGAAGCAGCTCAATAATTGATAGAGAGGCCTGTGAAGACTTTTGGCATTTGTTGCTTGTCATTTCACACACACACCCAGACCCACACACACACACACATACACACAGGGCTCTCAGTTAAGGGCCTAATTTAATTTCACCCCTAATTTCCACAGTTATTCTACCCCTTCACACACACACACACTCCTCCTGTGTGTGTGCCATATGCTGACAGGATATCAGTGGCAGTGGGTTTAACGCTGGATGAAGTCACCAGCACAGTGAGCAGCAGTTAAATGATGCGTGTGATGTGTGTGTGTGTGTGTGTGTGTGAAGCGGCAGCATCTATTTTAGTGTTTAGTGACGCTGCCGCAGGGAGCAGATCAGCTTCACTCAGGCTAACTGTCTGCTGGGAAACACGTCTGAACTCAGCGGGACTCATCAGGATTTGTTCTGACCTGCATGAAACACACTGTTGGACTTTGAACTCTCTAGGGGTGAACAGGGTCGGGCCCCGCCAGAGAAACTTTTCCCCATAAAAGCCCAAATTTAGCTCAGCATCACAACTCAAAATATCAATATATTACTGTGAAAATACTTGTAAAATGTAACGTCAGCAGGAAAAATGAGACTATGGTGGGACAGGTTAGACTGTGGTGGGACAGATTAGACTGATTTGGATTTCCTCTCTTGATGAGAATATTTAGTAACATCTGTGTGTTCTGTGTTTCTTTCAGTGTCCATATTGTGATAAATCCTTCATGAATAACTCGTTCCTGCAGAATCACGTGCAGCGCCGTCACCCCGACGAGTTCGAGCTGGGTGAGTTCCAGGTCACTGAGCAGGTGAGAGCGCTGATGATCTCAGGTGAACAGTGTTTTTTTAATGTTCCCAGAGCTGCAGTCCGACAGCGAGAAGAAGTCCCAGATGGGAGATCTGAAGCTGGAGATCGGCCGCCTGAAGGAGCAGATCGCTCAGCAGCAGCAGGACCTGCAGCTCAAAGCCGCTCAGGTAGGAACGAGTAAACTAATTCATAATTTAATTTATGAAATAAAAAATAATAACTGAATAAATAAATGTACAATTAAATAGGAAAGTATTAATAAATTGATACTTTTTTGATGTGTATTTTAATTGTCATTTTTAATTGACCTTATTATAATATTTACTTCGTCACGTGTGTATCCTTCCACCAAACAAAGCCTGGGCCAAATAAATACAATAAAAAAATCTATTTAAAATAGATTATGCAATGAAAAATAAGTAAACTAATTTAAAAAATAATTTCTAAAATAAAAAATATATGAAAACATTTAAATAAATAAATGTACAATTAAATAGGAAAGTATAAATGAATAGGTACTTTTTATATGTATTTTAATTGTCATTTTTAATTCAAATTTAAGATAGATAATGCAATGAAAAATAAGTTAAAAAAATATATATTTTTTAAATAAAAAAATATAATAATTTCATAAATAAATACATATATACTTACATATAAACATATAAATAGGAAAGTATAAATAAATAGGTACTTTTTTATATGTATTTTAATTGTCATTTTTAATTCAAATCTAAGATACATAATGCTATGAAAAATAAGTAAACTAATTTAAAAAATATATTTTTAAAATAAATAAAAATATAAAAAAATAATTTAATAAATAAATGGACAATTAAATAGGAAAGTATAAATAAATAGGTCAATTTTGCACATTTAATGTATTTATTTATTAGTCAGCTTCCATCCTCAGTAATACGGTAATGATGCTACTAAACGCCTGCAGGAGAAGGAGCAGCAGTCCGTGTACAAAGAGCTGCTGCGGGAGCTGGATCGCTTTAAGGCGGAGGAGATGGCGCGCATGGACCGAAAGATCGAAGACAGCAGGGACGGCATGCGCAGGGAGATGGAGTTCCTTTACACCCGGAATATTCAGGCTCTCAATGTACAGAAAACACACTCCGTCTTCGTGTTTATTCACATGATATGAATGTCTTTATTCATCACTTTTTCTTTTTATTCATAGGAAGCGAATCAGAATCAGACCAAGCAGGAGAAACCTGCCGACTCTGTGCAGCCAGAGAGAGACGTGGACAACTACAGGGAGGTGCAGCTCCAAGCCCTGCAGAAGCTGCAGCTGCAGCTGAAGAAGCAGGTGAGCTCAGAGCGCCGTGCACCAAAATAAAGACGATTCAAGGCTTTTTAAAATCTAAAATATTCTCTTTTAGGATAAAAAGTGGGAATCCAGGCTGCAGGAGATCAAAGCCCAGCACGAGTCTGAGAAGAACCAGGTCTGTTTTAGTTACCTGCCCTATTTAACACGCTGTGGGTCTAAAGTGGAAGCTGTGACGTGCATCTTCTCCTCCTCGTCCTCCAGCTGCTGAACGAGCTGAGCAGGATGCAGTCGTCCGTGTCGGAGCAGCAGGACAGCAGCCAGCGCCTGCAGCAGGAGCTGAGCAGGAGGCTGCAAGAGAAGGAGCACACCATCAGGACTCAGAGGGAGCAGGTCCGTTCAGATGCATGCACACTCAGATTATATCAGGACAGGAAGTGAGGCGCAGGGCCGCCTCGTTCAGGATGTCCTGTATTAGCTACACGCTCAGATTGTGCTGTGATCATACTGTACATTAAGTGCACAGGAAGGGGAGGCTTTTCCTGGAATAGTTCCACGTTTCCTCGTGCTTTTAATGGCAGAAACACGAGCAGTTTAATGCTAAAGACGCTCCCTGAGCAGCTCAGAAACAGACATTCATTTGGTTGAGTTGCTGCCAAAATGTTGTTTTTAATGTTTGACAAGTGTTTATTTTTCAACTTGCAGATCAGGAATATTTCTTCAAATCCACCCACCAAAATAGTGGAAGTTCCAGGTATGGATTTCCTTCTGTAGAGAAGTTTTTCTCTCTGCTTGCCTGATGTTAGTGTTAAATCTGAACATGAACTGTGTGTTTCAGTGGTCGTCAGTGCAGCCACTCCGGAGCCCAAGGCAAAGAGAGTCGTACTGGGTAAGAAAATAAAGATAACTGAGCCGAGGCTGAGCACGTGCTGCCCTGCATCAACCTGTGTCACGATGCTGTTTCTCTGAGTGCGTCACCACATCAGCACCTTTCACACACTTAATCTGACTTTCTATGCTGTCGCATTAGAGGAGTCAGGCTCCGCTCTTAGGCTGGATCCTATCCAGGAGCTGTCGGAGGAGGAGAAAGGTAAAGCAGGCGCTGAACCCTCGGAGCCGCTCGACTGCATGCCGTCTGCATGGATGCATCAGTCTGTGTCGGCTCACTGTCACACCTGCCGTGTCAGCACTGCTGTCAGCACATCACCTGTCATCTCATAGACGTTCTCCTCGTCTGATCCATCCGCTGACTGAGCTCTGGCTGCAGCAGCCCGCTCATGCATGCACCTGTTTGCTTCTGTGCCTGCGGTTTGTGCCTCGTTGTATCCGTTCATGTCTGATGAAGTGAGATTTTGTTTTGCAGACTCGAGCAGCTTCTCGGAGAGGAGGCCGCCGGAGAAGAAGCCCGAGCCTGCAGCGGAGAGGAAGCAGAGGGCGACGCCCAGCGCTCTGAGGAGGAACCCCAACATCAAGAAGGAGATGCGTCCGGATCTGGAGCAGGCGGTCACTGACAAGCTGGAGAACCTGGGAGTCAGGCCTGTGAGTACAGGAACGCCGCTCTCTCTGCAGGAAGTCCTCGAGCTCTTGTGTTGTGTTAAAGCCTCCATCCTCTGAATGCTCCAGGTCTGTAGTTTGTGGCTGCTGTGGGATGCGCAAAGATTCACACATAAAGTGGGCATGTCGCGCCAATAAAAAGCCCAAATGTATCTTGTTAAGTGTGGTATAAAACAGAAAAGCTCACAGATTTTTGTCTTGTTGTTCAGGCTTCTGGAGCCCAGTATGCAGAATTATTAAAATCCTCCATTTTTAACGAAAGAAGAGACTTGTGGGTATCCACAGAAACCGTTTTCATTCAGATATATTGAGGTCAGAGGTCAGGGGTCCTTCTGGGCTCATTGAATCCACAAGAGGCTCAGGTTTCCAGTCAGACCTTGTTTCTGCAGCTCACAGGCTGTTTAGGATGCAAAAAGATTCACAACAACATATTTACTGCAGGAGAAACGGTGTGGTTTCTGCAGAAAACAGTGTTTGATAAAGTGGCATGTCACATCTAAAAACAGCACAAATATTTCATAGAATATCATATGAAACAGAAAGAGAGTTTCCGCAGCTCACAGACTGTTTATGGACCCAATGTGCACAAATATTCAAGTGCAACAAGTGAAAATATCACTGCTTGAGAAAAACTGCATGTTTTTTGGATATCAGCATGAAGTGGGCCTGACTCCTGGGGAACCAGAGATCCATTTTCATCTTGATATCAGAGGTGGATCATTGACCTGTTTAGTAGTGATTCCCTGTGACTTCCTGTCCTCAGGACCAGAGTGGTCTGAAGGACAAGGAGCTGTCCTCCCTCCTGGCCAAGGTGCAGGCGAAGCGGGAGAGCACGGCCAAGGGGATGCCCGACTACTGGCGCCACCGCAAGGAGATCGCCAGCAGCGTGGAGCAGAAGCTCGGCGGGCAGAGGAGAGGCAGCGACCCGGCGCTGGAGTCCCAGGCCAGGACCAGATCTGTGCAAGGTGAGTCATCAGGAACTCATCCGATCACCTGAGATCAGCTCAGACCAGACTTCAGTGCTGACCCGCTCACTGTTTGTTTTAGTGCTGCAGATCCGGCCCCGCTCCAGCAGCCTGCCCTCCAGAGCCACACAGGTTCAGTGTGCACCTGCAGGAAAACAGTCCAGGACCCCCCAGCCGGCCCCGAGGACCAGGGCCACCCCCCAACCCAAGACTTCCACCCCCAACACCAAGAGCGCCCCGAGGACCTTCACAGCCAGGTGAATGAAATGTTCCTGCAGGTCTCTGATGTCTGACTGGATCAGGAGGAGAGAATATGTGACGGGTGTTTTTGTCTTTTTATAAAAATAGTTAAAGCTCTAAACTGGAGATGGAAACTTTCTCTGAATAAGTTCTGAACATTTAACTCCTAAGACTGAAAGAACTATTAGAACTTTCCCAGTTGTAATTCCTGCAGACTTCTCTGAACCTCAGCTGAGGAAATGTTTGACTTTAATCAGCTCATTTTATGATTTTAACATCAAATGTTTGCTGCAGCAGGCTGCTGGATGGTAGAAAAGGGTGATAAATAATTATTTTTGTCATAATAAATGAGTAAAGAGCTGTTTCTGGGCTTCTCCAGGACCCCTCCGTTCAGCTCGGACGAGGAATCTGAAGAAGACGACTCCGACTCGGAGGAGGAGGAGCCACAGAAACCCCAGAGAGGGAAATCACAGCAGGTCCAGATCAGAGCCAGCAAAGCCAGTCCAGTCCAGGTGAGGCAGCCTGCAGCCAGGCTCTCCTCCTCCTCCAGCCCCCAGCAGGTCAGGGGGTCCGGGGGCGGAGCCTCCAGGACGGCCGTCACTAAGATGGAGAGCGAGGAGGAGGAGGAGGAGGAGGAGGAGTGGTCGGAGGTCAGCGAGCTGCAGGAGATCAACCCCAAACACCTGCAGAGCTACAAGGACCAGAACGGGAACGTAGAGAAGAGGAACTTTGGGAAAGGTGAGATTTCCAAACTGTTATCCCACAAATGAAAAACTTCTGAGGTCATTAAAATAGGTTTTAGATTGTGAGAGGAAATTTGTGTCCAGGTGCTTAATGTCAGATATTCTCTAAGAATGGAAACTGTGTTTGTGTGTTTTTTCAGGGTGGATATCATCCTCTTGAAGATGCACCTTTATTTTGAAATTCCCACTTCTTATTTATTCTTTGATGTCATTATTAGTCACATTTAGTTTGTTTTTGTGAGGATATGAGTGTAACTGTGTTTAATGAGGATATATTATCGATCACAGGCCTCTGAATCTAATCAAGTTATCATCACAAACTTTCTGATTTGTCTCTTCAGAGAATAAGATCAACGACCTGGTGAGGAAGATGGAGAAGCAGTTTGCAGAGCGAGCAATGAAGAAGCCAGCAGGGGGCGTCAGCGTCATCCCGGAGCGCCGGGACGAGGTGCAGGAGCTCACGGTGAGAGGACGAGCCAAAGGAGGCTGTGTTTGTGTTAAAATGTCTCATATTAATGTGTGTGTGTGTGTGTGTGTGTGTGGACAGTACACGGACCTGGAGGAGAGCAGCGAGTGGCTCGTCTCCTCCTTAGAGGACCGACAGGAAAAGAAACCAGTGAGGAAAAGTCTGGAAACTCCCAGCACCAGCGTGTGGGGAACGTCCACAGGGAAAGCTCCCAGATCAGGTCAGGCTGAAAGTTTTGTACATCTTTTCCATTATTTTATTTTTATTATTATACAAGGTTTTTTTCTTGTGTATTTGTGAGCTTTCATTTTTAAATATTTTAGATTTGGGCTTTTTTTGTCCATTTGAATTTTAGATTTTTCTTTTTCGTGAATTTGAGGTTTTTATGTCCTTTTTTAATTTGTGTTTTTTTTCCTCCTGCACATTTGAGGGTTTTTTTCTTGTAAATTAATAATTTTTTTCTCTGAAATTAAATTGGTTCTCATACATTTGTGATTTTTTAATGCATTTTTTATTTGTACTTTTTTCCCCTGCAAATTGGAGGTTTTTATTATTGCAAATTAATGTTTTTTTCCCCGCAATTATGTTCACTTTTTTTCTGGTAAATCAAGGTTTTTTTTCTCATTTTTTTTTGCAAATTAATTCTCCTTTATTTTTTTATAGATTCGATTTTTTTTCTCATAAATTTTCGTTTTTTCTCTGAATATTGCCCCTCCCCGGCTCCTTTTAATTCATTTTATTAATGTATTCATTTGACCTGGAATGGCCCTAATACTCGTCATATTAATACATTAAACTGTGGGCAGGTCTGACTGACGCCGGGACGGGAAGCACCCTGAAGAGCAGCCTGTGCTCCCTCAGCGACATCAGCGACTCCGAGGACGTCAGCAGTAAATATAATAAACGCTTCAGCTGATCAAACACCTCGACACGCCCTCCATTCGCTGCCATGGAGCCGCGCTGGGATTATAATAAAGAGAGGAAATGTGGTAGAGATAAATCAGATTGTAGCGACTTTAGTTCTCCAGTTGCTTCCTCGTGCCAACTCTCTGCTTGCCTTAGATATTTTTAACTTTTTAAACACTCCTTACTGTTTTTAGTATATTCAGTCAAATGTAACCTGAACTCCAAATCAAATGCTGTTTGTAGCTTGTGTAAACTTTTGTACATCAGATTTTTTAACGCCCTTCATATGAGAAATGAACAATGAGATGTGATTTTGTATAGAAAATATTTATACGACCAATAAAAGATTTCTTTGTCATTAAAGTTATTTCTTTCTTCAAACACAACAATCAGAACGAAGTTATTAAACATATGTCTCACACTTTGGTTTATAAGATTACATTTATTATGTCTGCAGATTTCATGGTTATCATGGTAAAATGTGTAAAAAGTAAATAAGTAAATAACGGCGTTTGTTGGTTTATTATATAAAATGTTAAATATATCAATTTAATTTTATTCCATTAAGAAAAGATAAATAAGAAAAAATATATATGTATATTATCAGAGAATTAAAATATCAAAAGTAACTATAAAAGTCGTTATTCTGCGACTGGAATCATCCCTTTTATTAAATACAGTCATAAATTGGCAAATGCATGTTTATTATTGCAATGTATAAATACAATTAAAATGACATAAATCATTCAAAAAAATGAAGTACATTTTAAAACTTTTGTACTTTTACTTAAGTAAAAAATGTAATGTCCGGCCGGCAGGGAGCGCTGCTCATCACCAGCCGCTGCAGTTACCGAGCAAAACCGTTTCCCAGAAGCGGCTAAACTATAAACCATCAAGGGCTCTGGTTTATAGTTTAGCCGATATCTATCAAAGGCTCTGCTACAAACAATTCCTGCCAAGCTTCCGCTTCTGTAACTGCGCAATCACCGGGTTTTTAATTCGGGAGCTCATTTAGCTCAATTAAAGGATTATAATTGTGATTATTAATGTTATCCGCGGCGAAACACGCCAGTTTAACCAAGCTGCCGGTAACTTAAAGTAACTTTGCGTCGTCAAACATGGTCGAAATAGCAGCTAACAGCTAGCTTACTGCCGCTGTGCACCTGCTGCGGATCCCAGCCGGTCGGGGCAACCAAACATCATCATATCTGGATTAATATAATAATATCTGGATTGATATCATGTCTGGATAATAACATCACCTAGAGGTACAAACGGTCCACTGGATTTCATCTAACTGCGTCTGCCGCTGCTAAAGCTAATAGGTATGTATGCAATGTCAAGCTAATTAACGGTTTTCTTGTGACTTGATTGTAATAAATTGTTTTAAAGTATGTACGATATGATGCCGATGTGTAAAAAGTCTGAATTCATGCTTTGTCAAATCTGTCTGCTAAAATATACCAAACTATTTCTAAAATTCCTGTTTTCTGTATAGAGCTTCAGTGCTTTTGCTGTCTGACACTAATACAACGCTTCAAAATAAACGTATTTAGCTGCGATCTAATGTCAATTAAGGGATTAAACGTATGCCGAAATAACTATAACTGGATGCCAATGTGTTAAAAGTTTGAACCAGACAAACAAGTTGCCATATCACATAAAACAGGTTGTCATGTAAGTAAAAGACTTATAATGTTTGAGCAACTGTGGGGTTTTTATGGGCAGAGACAGCTGTGACCACTTCCTGTTTCAACAGCCTCCACCTCATAAAACATGTTGCATAACAGCATGCTTTATTTACTGAACATTTCCAGCTGTCTTACTCTCATGAAAATGGAGTCTGAGGCTGACCAGGGATCAGTAATGTGACTTATACAACAGAGCAACAAAGAAACTAATAAAAATAGATGTAAATGTTTGGCTTTGAGCGCCATCTGCTGGCCGATCAGAAGAAGTTCACCTTCAAAACAACTGACACTGAATTTATTTTGTTCATCACTTGATATATTTTCTAAAAGTGATAAAAACATTGAATGACTGCTAGTGAAAAAAGCATGAATAACTCTTAATTTTGAACAGATTTGTAAACAGTACTGAGTCGTATCATCTTTTCTCAAAAGCCTGTTACCAAAGAAAAGAGCAGACAAAGAAGAATAAAAAGGTCAAAAGACAGAAAATGTTCCCTGAAAGACATAAAAACAGCAGAAATACACGTGCAGAAAAACAGGATCTGGATTACAAAGTTTGTCTTTAGTAACAATATTTGTTTGTCGTTAATTTAACTGTATTTTACCTGTGTTTTAACTGTAAAGTTTCTTTAATTACCCTGAAAATCACTCGATAAACAGAATTAATAATTCCCGCTTGGCATTACATAATTTTTTGTGCTTTCTTGCAGACAGTGAGATCAGAAGATGTTCGTCTTCTCCAGGAGCTGCTGCTAATAAAGTTAATCGGTACGTATGTAACTCCAACATAACATACTGATTTTGCTGTGAGTTAATTGCTGCACATGCATCCAAAGGATGCCGAAATATCTGCAACATGATGCAGATGTGTAAAAAAAATCTGAATTCATGAACTGGCAGATTTGTGCACAATCTGACAAGAAATTGATTTTAAATGCTTGTTTTGTGAATGGGGTTTCAGTGCTGATACAGCGCCCCCAACATTTTAAAGGATGTTTTAACATCTTTACATTTGATTCTCAGAGAGAAAACGTCCCGATGTGAGCTGTGTTTGGAGTCTTTAGACGAAGCTGTCCCTGTTGGGGGTCCTGCTGGTTGTGGTGGTGGTTGTCCTGGTTGTCCTGGTTGCTCTGGTCGCTCGGCTCTTCCTGCCTTCATAAAACAGCGGCGGTCCCAGAGTCACCCTGGAGGCGGAGCCGGGCAGCATGTAGGTGCGTCTGGTCCGGGCCGAGGCGTAGGTGGCAGGTCTGCGGGGCTTTCCAGAGGAACTGAGGACAGGATGAAAACAGAGGATTCACTCTGAAGTAAGGCTGCAACTAACCATTAGTTTAATAATAGATTCATCTCTCGATAATTATTTCAATTAATCGATGAATCAGATAAAAAAAACATTTTTAATTTCCACCTTTTTATCCCAAAATAGAACATTTGGACTGAATACAGGTCGCTGCTTGAATGATCTGTTACAAAAATAATAAATAATAATAAAAAACTAAATGTTTGTCAAATAGCTTCAGTAACAAAGTAAATGTACACAAAAAAATATACAAATGTCTGCTACACCAGTGTTTCCCCTTAAGTTTTCTCAGTGTTTGTGCAGATTTCTGCCTTTGACTCGGTTATTCTAGCAGCTGCTTCAGTTTTTTTTACCTCGATGGGAGACCTTCTTTAGCGGAGAAGTACGTGAGCACCGTCCCTCCGGACAGCAGCAGGATGGAGCCGCCCCAGCCGACAAAAACCGCAGCTCCAAGTTCAAACCTGTGTGAAGTGAGAGCAGTTATTCCAGATATCACTCACACATAATGTCATCCTGCTGCTTTAAAGGACTCACTTCTGAGCCCTGAAATGTGGATCCAGGAACTCTGTGATGACTTTGTTCGCCCACCAGGAGTAAGTGATCATCCCGCAGAATCCTGCCGGGAAATAATAATAAACTTTAAACAGAGCTCGTAACACTCACACAAGTTTAAAAACTCTGATGTTTTACCTGAGACCAGGTATGTAATGCCGCCTGCAAACGTCACCCTCGCGTTGGCGATTTCTGAGCCGCCGATTTTTGTGCATTTCATCCCGACGAGTGTGAGCACGGCGCCGAAGAACCCGGTGATGACGGCGCAGACGGCGAGCGCTCTGCAGGCGTGCAGGTACGCTGAAACATTCCCAGGAATTCAACAAAAGACTTTATATTTATTTCAGATAAACAGGATTTTTTTTGTCACAGTAAAACTTTTCGCTGGAGACAAATTGATCAAGTTTGTAAATGATAAATATATTATTTCTTTTTCACATAAAGATAAATTCCTCTTTCATACAGCCCCTCCCCAATATATATATATATATATACTGTTTTTTTTTTAAGATTAAAAATGATCTTTAAAAAAACGAAATGAGTTAAATTAAGTTAATTATTATTGTCATAATTACCAATTCTGTTATTTGTTATTCCCCCTCTTCTCTTTTTTACGATCAGAAATAAAATAAATTTATGTTAAAACAAGAGAAGAAAAATCAGATAAATAAAAGTGAATATTGTCCTACCAGGCAGCGCCAGCATGGAGGGGTAGTCCTTGCAGTCGGAGACGCCCGTGGTGTCGGAGATGCAGTCCTTCCACAGGTTGGAATAGTAGTTGGAGGTGGTGAGCACGATGCTTCCCACCTCGGAGAAGGTCCAGTACTCCGTGGGCAGCGTGGAGCACACCAGGATCCAGCCGCACAGGCAGGACACGAAGCTGCCGATCTCCAGGTACATCACCACCGTGCGGAACTTCATGGCGGGAAACTCGGAATACAGAGAAGGAAGAAACTCGGAGTGCAGAGAGGAGAAACTCACCGAGAGGGAAGCGTGGGAATCTGGACTGAGCTCCTCCGTGTTGTGTTGTCGTCTTATCTTTCAGCCTGTTTTGTCCCGTCAGCATCCTTATCGTTCCCATCGCTCAGACGGGAACGTTCCTCCTGCCAGTTTTACCTCATCATCGTTAGGTAATCAAACGTTTTCTTATTTTTGCACACGTGAAGGAGATAAAATAGAGAAATTACCCTAAAGTTTAGTGAGAAAACAAGAAAAATACACATTTTATTTCTCATATTTATTTATATAATATCCTGTTATCATTTATGTTATTTTTATTTATGCTAATGTGGGAATTTATCATTAATTACAGACAAATTTTTCATAGTATTTTTATTATAAAACATTCTGGTATTTTTTAAATGTGATGTTTTTATATTTATTGTATGTATTTATTTTAAAGATTATCATAGTTCACTAAAACTAAACAAAAAACGGTGAAGAGAGAAATTACAAACAGAATCGTTATATATATATTATATTGTGTACTTAAAATGTATAATTTAAAAAAAAATTTATGATTTCATAAACTCCAAACTTTTATAAAAACAACTTAAACTACCAAAAATAAATTTCAAATAAAAACTAGGAAATACATCAGCAATAGACTCTGTAAAATAAATGAAACTATATTTAAAACTAAAATACATTTTAAAATAAATGGCAGAAAAGGAGCAAAACGTTCCATAAATTCCTAATTAATCAAATAAATGTTTCTTTTATGATTTTCTGAATATTTGTTGACAATTCTAAACGAATCTTTAGCTTCAGTTATACGACCACAGCCGACGCCGTGCTGGAAGTGTTTCTTGATGCTCTGTAGATGAACTTTGTTTCTTCTCCGGGAAAGGGAACTCCGAGCTTCCTGCTGCAGAGAGAGAAAGATAAACACGATGTCTGATATAAAGAGAGGTGGTTTCATGTGAGCGAACCTCTCTGTGGTGAAAACTCTGCACGCTGTTGCATAGTGAAGTGAGCAGCCCAGAAAGATGAGGAAGCTCCCCCCCAGGCCGAGGTACAGCGGCGTTCCCAGCTCATATCTGAGGGGGAAACGGGACAATCAGCTGCTGGATCAGCTGTCAGAGAGGGTGAGTCGAGCCAACGTTACCTGAGCTGTGCTGGATCTGCTCGGCTGTGCAGAAACGCTGCAGACACTTTGTTTATGTACAAACAGTAAGCAGCCACGTCCGCCGCACCTGCATGAGGGAACGCCGGGAAACAGGAACAACCAGTGAGGCGATGTTCCCAAACAGTGGTGTGCACAAAAACGTGCTCTAAAGTGCCCTCTTAGGAGGCAAATTTGCACCTAAACTGCCCTCTTTAGTGACGAGAACGCGCTGATGTGCCTTTTTTTTTCTTTTCGCCCCGCCCTTCAGAAAGTCTGCACGCCGCTGTCGGGAATGACAACAGTCTGGAAGTTCGTGACTTTTCCAGTCTTCTTGTACGAGTCAAATTAAATACTTCAAGTTACAAATACGGCAAAGAACTTGCAAAAAATGTGCCTAAACTGCCCTCTTTGGACGCAAAAACACGCTCTAAACTGCCCTCTTGGGAATCTCCGAGAAGCCGCTTCAAACGTGCAAACAAAGCGAACTCACAGCCGAGCAGGTGCACAGCGGACGCCGTCATCAGCGTGCGGTCGCTGCTGCGCTCGCCCCCTCCCACGTGCGTGCACTCCATCCCGAAGAAAGAGAGCGCCGTGCCGACGAGGCCGAGGCACAGGCCGCTCAGCAGGAGCGCCCGGACCGCCTGGATGTCCTCTGAAACACACACGTCCACATCATGAAGGCTTTTATTTATTTATCCACTCAGTAAAGTTCTGATTTTTGGTTAATTGACCTTTGACCGTCCACAGCAGCCCGAGGTCCACACAGTTCACCAGGCCGGACGAGTCCTCGGAGCAGTCCTTCCAAAGGCTGGACCAGAACCAGGCTGAGACCAGCACCTGGGAGCCCCCCTGGGAGCCCCCCTCACCCCCCTGCGGGGCCACCCTGCAGTGAGAGAAACAGTAAAACACACACATTAATGAAACAGCTTTGGGAGGAACAGAGCAACAGACATGACTAATAAGGTACTGTTGATAAAGTTTTTATTTATTTTAATATTTTTAATTAGCTGCACCTGAAGGCAGATATTGCAAAAAAAAAAAGAAAAAGGTTTTATTTCATATTTTTAGAGCTGCGTTATGAAAATAAGTAATATAAATAAAATGATGATGGAATAAAATAAATAATAATAAGAAAATATATATAAAAAAATAAGTAATATTTAAATATTTTTAAATATTTTATAATTAATTTGTCCTTTTTAATATTTTTAGAAAAGTGTAACTGTTCATACTGGGGTTACATGAATTAGTAAATAAATAATACAAAAAATAAATACTAATAATTTAAAAAATAATATTTTTTATACATTTTTATAAATGTGTTAAAGTTTATTTTACTTTATTTAGTTATTTAACTTCACTCTAAAAAAGGGAAGTGTGACAAAAAAAGATAAACAGACATGAATATTTTCACCTTTTTATTGTTAAAAATGTATGAAGAAATTCTATTTTTATGATTTATTATCATCGAGCCAAAATATTCGATTTCTGACTTTAATTTTCATAAATTTCATTTATTGGATGCATGAAACAGAAAGAAGTTTTTAATGACACGTTTTCCACGTCAGGTTTGAAAATTCCAGACTTTTCCAGTATTCTTCTACATGTTAAAAGCTGTTTTTTACATGCAAAGTCCCTTTTCCTGCTGTTTCCTTCCAGAGATTACGTGTTCCAGGTGTTATCTGTTCTTCCTACCTCCAGCGCTCCATGGCGAGCGTGCAGCCCACGAAGCTGCAGCCCAGCAGGAGGAGCAGCGTTCCCAGGATCTGCACCGCTCTCCTCCACATGTCCTCAGCCGGTAAATACAACACTGACACAGTGCAGACAGTTACTGTCTGTTTAAAAGCTGAGAGAATAATATGAATGCTTCCTGCTGCACCAGGAACTCAACAAAATAAAAGCCAGGAGGGCTTTCAGAATAAAGCTGCTGAGCCTGCAGGAGTTTTATTTGCTCTGTTAGTGAATGTGAACCAGAGTTATTATTAAAGATGTTAAACAGGAGGAAAACTGCACAAAATTCAAAATTAAACACAATTTTAAATACAAAACACGTCACTGAATTTTATTTTACTACAGATTCATAATTTAGTAGAAAAGCATCAAATCACCACATTATTTATTATTTACAGAGCGCCTCGTCGGCTCAGATGTACGAGTTTCTGAGGAACGGCGTCCTCTCGCTCCTCGCGCTGCCCGACAGCGACGACACCGTCCGGCTGCTGCCGCCGCTCCGCGACTCCGACAGAGTCGACACGCTGGACCTCGACGACACGCCGGACTCTGACTCTGAGCCAGACCTGGACCCTGCAGACCCTGCAGACTGTGCAGACCCTGCAGACCTGACACTCCTCCCGGTCTTGGACGACCTCCCCGTGTGTCCGGATCTGGAGGAAATGCCGGACAGGTCGGAGCCGTCGGACTTGGACGACAGCTCGGACACGGAGGACACTTTGGTCTTGGAGGTGATCGCTGACACAGTGGACAGCGCCGTGGTCGACTTGTTCTGCTCGACGTCGGGCAGCGGCTGCACGGTGATCACCCTGCAGAGGAACACAGTCATCAGGTGTCTCTACTTCTCTTCGTTTACTGACGGATCGATACAATGTGCACAAAAGTTTTTACGCTGGCTTGAGGTGTTTTTATCTTTTTATAAAATGCTCTAAACAGGAGATGAAAACATTTCTGAACAAGAAGTGAATTCCTGCAGATTTCTCTCCGTTTCCTCTCTGTTTGTTGTTGTTTTCTCTCTTCTTCTTCTTCTACAGCAACACATCACACTGCCCCCTGCTGACCAGAGGATGTTACTGCAGCGTAGTTTATTGATGGAAACTCATTGATTCATTTTCTTTAAAGCTACATTTCAACTTTTAGCTTCAATAATCTTATAAACTTATATCTAATTTATGCAAAAAAAGCTAAATTATTTATCTGTTATGTTTCCTCTTAGACAGATTATTACTGATTTTAACAACATCTTCTGCCATTTGTTTGCTTATGTAGTCAGTAAAAAGTACAATATTTATAAAAAAAAAAAAAAGTTGCATAGAATTAAAAAGCATTCATTTTTGTTTAGACATATTTATTAGCTCATTTATTTATTTCTTAGCCATGTTATTTATTTATTTTTTATTATTGGCATAATGTAAATCTAACAATATTCCAACAAATGTTTTGTGTTTCTGATTTATTTATTTCAGGGTTTATTTTTTTGCTTTTTTATTTATTGATTCATTTTCGATAGATATGTGTGTGTGTGTGTGTGTGCGCGCTCACGTCGTCTCTCCCCCGCAGAGCGGCGTGCACACCGACCACAGGTAGAAGAAGCCGCCCGTCATGTGGAACGCCGAGCCGACCCAGCCGAGGAAGATCGGCGTTCCGAGGTCGTACCTGTGAGGTTTGTGTTTTATTATTTAATATTTTATATGAACACGTGAGGCAGGAGGAGGAAAGTTTGTCTGCTTACTTCAGTCCGTCAAAGTCGGGGTTGAAGTATTCCACGGAGACGTACTCGGCATAAACAGCGTAACCACAGATGGACAGCAGGCCTGAGGGGACATTGATTTATTCATTCAGTTATATTTTCTTTCTTTTTATGTTTTATACTTAATTACGTTTTCTTCCTTTTTCTTTTTTCTGTCATTTTTTCTTTCTTTATTCTTTTCATTTCTTTTTCTTTAATTTATTATTTATTTTCTTTCTTCGTTCGTTCTTTCTTTCGTTATATTTATTTTTATTTTATTGATTTTATTAATTATTTGTTATTAATTTAAATGTTTCTTAAATTTTATTTATTTATTTTGTTGTTTCTGTCTTTTGTGTTTTTCTTCACCTCACACCTAAATGGAGTTTTAGTTATCAACTTATTAATCCTGAGTATTTTTCCCCTCTTCCTATTTATTCACAATGTTACTTTTCAGGTCGAGATTTAACATAAAAAACATGATAAATTCGAAAATGATTACATATTTTTTATAAATTAAACCTCAAAACAGAACATTAAGTAGTTAAAATGATCTTTACTAAATTAAAACACTGCTTAATCATATAATATATTTAGAATATATAAAACATTCTGCATTACGAGTACTTCTCATACTTTAAGTATATTTTGATGCTGATACTTTTAAGTTTTGAAGGACTTTTACTTGTGGTGGAGTCATTTCACAGTGTAATTTTAGTACTTTTACTGCAGTAAAGTAATCTGAATCCTTCTTCCTGTTTAGTTTTTGGATATTTTACCGCTGACGATGTGGCACCACCCCCCGGCGTGGATCTTCTTGTACTTGGAGCGGTCCTTCCCTCCGATGAAGGTGCACTCCATGCCGATCAGGCTGAGCACGAAGCCCAGCATGCCGAGCGACAGCGCCGACATCAGCAGGCCGCGCACGATCTGGATGTGTCCTGAAGCACACGGTGAGAAACATTACGTTTAGTGATTTTATACAATTAAAGGAAACAGCAAAACCCTCCCCAACCCATCAAGGCAATGTCATACTGTCAGGAAAAAAAATAAAAATAAATACAAAAAATTATGATAACAATAAGAATAACAATTATAAAAGCACATATATAACAATAAAAAAGGCAAAAACTAACCAAAAACTTATGATAATAATAATAGTAATAATAAAAGTACATATATAATAATAAAAAAAAAGCAAAACATTTAGAAAAAAAAATTAAAGTACAGACAATAGTACAAAAGGCAAAA
>CAFUXE010001960.1:33532-43647 GCA_903364295.1 Serranus cabrilla | reverse complement strand
TAATAAAAAAGGCACACAATAAAGAAAAAAAATAAAGAAAAGTGTGTATATAATAATTTAAATGGCTAAAAATAATATAAAAACATGATAACAGTAATAACAATAATAACAGTACATTTATAATTATAAAAAGGCAAAAAAAATATAAAATAATTATGATTATAATAATAAAATTACATATATAGTTTTACAAAATAATGAAAATAATAACAATAGTAAAAGCACATATATAATAATAAAAAAGGCAACAAATAAACAGTGGTTACAGTGAATGTGGTGGAATAAAGGAGCTCCTACCCTCCACAGACCACAGCACCGGGTAGTCGTAGCAGTTGCTGACAGCCGTGGAGTCAGTGAAGCAGGACCTCCACAGGCTGGACCAGTACCAGGCCACCTTGATGATGGAGGAGCCCCCCATGCCCCCGATGGACGTGATCTTCCAGCCCTCCATGGCCATGGTGCACGCCACGAAGATCCAGCCCAGCACGGTCATCAGGAAGCCCCAGATCTGCACCACGCGGATCTTCATCACGCTCACATCCAGCACAGTCCTGCAGCAGAGTCCTGCATCAGAGTCCTGCCTGAGGTCCTCTCAGCTCGGAGACGGGGGGACAGGTGAGTCTCATCAGGTGTGTGTGTGTGTTGTTTTAATGTGTGTGAGAGAGAACCGTCCCAGATGTTCCCACGGCCAAAGATCTGCTCACATCAGCGTTTCTCTCCGGTTTCATGCACACGTCGACTCTCAGCAAACAGTTTATTTATAGACATCAACAGGAAATTTACCCAGTTTAGTATTAGGATTAGTTCTCTGATATGCAAATTATCATTAAATATGTTACATATTTCAATTAAATACAAATAATGTTGTTTAATCAAGTTTATTAATAGCACATTTTATATCAAAGGTGAAGACAAAAGAAACAAAGAATATAAAAGCACATAGTGTAAGGTTAGATAACATGAAATACGGTTTTATGAAAATAAAACATTAAAAATAATATATGATACAAATTTATTCCAATTCAAAGGGAAATAAAACCTGATTAAACAGGAGAGTGGGAGCTCACTGACAAAATATAGTCAAAAACAACTGAATTTAACAAAATTTAACAAGAAATAACTATTTTAACAAGTAATAATTGTGATTTAACAAGAAATAACTATAATTTAACATTAAATAACTATAATTTAACAAGAAATCACAAATTTAACAAGTAATAACTATAAAAAAATAATGAAATAACTACAATTTTGTTTTCATCAGGTCTTGAGAAATTAGAACTCTTTGTAAAATTTCTAACAATCTGGAGAACTTTAAGTGAATATTTTTGAATTTATATGTACTTATTACATCCTTCTTTTCTCTAACTTTAGCATAAATACAATAAATGTGCACTTATTGCTCCAGATTTGACCAGAACTTTGCCCTCTCCGTGTTCCTGACCTCTGACCTCTGACCTCGGCTGCTCGGAGCATCCGCGTGGTTTCCCTGCAGCTTTAATCTGCAGTTATTAGTCATTCCTGCGTTCTAATTACAGCTGATCTGAGGTAATGAGGGCGAGTGATGGATGCTCGGCAGGATCAAAGAGCTCGGATTATGACGGAGTTATTGGTGGTTATTGGAAAACTCCTGACCGCCGGGAAGCCTGAATGTGTCTGTGCAGGGCAGCTTTAATTAGCTTTCATTAGCACGAAACAGGAAGGAAACAGAACAAAGGGACGATTATGATCTGAAGTCTGCACCAATGCTGCTCTCTGCTGGTGTGTCTGCAGAAATTTTAGACTTCCTGCTTTTCCTTCGGAGGTCAGACGCTCCTCTTCATTCAGAGCTGAGTCTTTGTGCTTTAGATTTAGATTTTATTATAATAATGTGTTGAAATGCTTCCAGATTAAAAGATTTACAGGATAAATCATTCATCTTTGACATGGAAAATTTAGGAACGTTTGTGCTCGGATTGGATGAATAAATACGGAAATGTGGAGGAAAAAGCTCTTAAAAGAAAGGTGGGATTTAATTAAAAGCTAATATCCAACTATTAATCAAATATGATGATAAAACCAGATAAAATGCCAATAAAATAACTGATAAAAGAGCAAATATTTGGCAGAAATAATATTAACAGCTGTAATGGCAATAAAGTTCAAATAAAACACCATAAAATCGTGATATTTAATTAGTATTTAGAAGCAGATTTTCCACATGCATTTCTTTTAATTAAACCAATCTATCAAACCTGCAGGATTTCTCAGGTAAAAGCTGTGAAACTCGACAGAATCACTGGAAAATAAACAGATTTTCACCTCTCCATGTGGTGAAATGTCAAAGTTTGAGTTCATCCTCAGCTGGACTTTGTTTCGGTGTTTAACTAACATGATGAACGTGTTAATTATCAGCCTGCAAACATGCTGATCATTAACATTTAACTCAGAGAGCATCTGAGCCTCAGGAGGCCTCAGAGAATAATACGGGAATTTCTGCACAAAAACAGGGAAGTATGATAGAAAATCATGGGAATAATTTGAGACACGTGCATGAAAAATTTAAATAATTGATTTATTTAGCAGGTCGGATGTTGAAGAAGCTCAGAATAAACTAACGAAACAGTGATGATAAATGAACGTTTCTTTTTCCTTACATTTATTTTGTTAAAGAAAAATCTTCACAGGACATAAAATAAATCAAATATAATAAAAGAAAGGTCAAATTAATGCAGCAATTGGAGAACTTTTTTATTTATTGGTTCCCAATTAACGTAAATTTCCTGATTTATAAAAATTAAAAATATGACCAAAATCAGAGAAACAGAAGTTTTTTTTAATAATTATTCTTTTATCTTTTTTTTACATTTTCTTTTTTTCTTGCATTTTCTGTTTTATTTAATTTTGTTATTTATTTTTCAATTTAATTCACATTCTGCTGCACAAAAACCTTTTTACGTAAATCATCAGAAATAAACAGTAAATTAACAGAAATCCTTCCCATTATTTTTTGTTTTTTTTACAATATTCGTCCAATAACTATATACATTTAAAAAATAGGGATGTGTGGTCACAAATATGTGCATTAATGTGAGTTATTAAAGTATAATTTTACAGAAACAAATTAGAAAGTAGAAGTTTAATGCATCGACTGCAGACAATCCGACTGTTATTTGGGAGCGAGCTGCAGGCGGGACACCGGACACTCGTTTACGGACGTGCACGCTCCCTGTAGCAGCCCGGGGTTCCTGCTGATAATAATTCTGAGGTGGAGACGGATGGCCGGGCCTCCCGCGCCGCTCGCCGTCTCCGGGTCAGACGGGACCTCGTGACCCCCAGAGGTCAGAGGGCAGCGATGAGATCTGTCTCTGAGATTTCGTGCTGTTATTTTAAATAAAAAGGCATTCATCTGCCAAACAAAACAGCTATAAAATATGTGTAAAAATACAAAACAGAACCGTGGATAAAAGCGGCTGGATTCAGGAAATGGCAGCTTGTTGAAGGTGACCCGAGAGTTTGAACAGAGTTTGTTGCCAAATCAAATTTCCTGCCCTAAAAAAAAAAAAGGCTGATCTTTTCCATGCGCTCATTGACAGAAAAGCCCCGAGAAGCAGCCGCACGCAGAGATTTAAAGCCACTTAGAGTCAATAAAACAGAGTTCAGCTTCCAGCTTCTGGTAAATAACCACAAACCGGCTCCTATAAACACGTTTATCCGACTTCACACGTATGCATTTCGTCCAAACTGCCGCGGCGGCTCCGGCTCCTTCTGCAGGACGCTGAGCGGCTCCTTCTGCTTGTTGCGGGACGTCCCGAAGGATGCAGCTCCAGTGTACGAGTACTCAGCTCTGCAGGGAGAGAAGAAAAAATACAATTATGCATATGACATTTATGTGTAATGTGATTGTCCTCCTTTACAGTACTAATGTACAAAAGTGCCCAAAACGTGCATTCTTTCCAGAGGCCAGCAGGGGGTGACTGCACTGGGTACAGCTTGTTTAAGTCGATTATTCCCTCAGTTAATATTTTCATCATGAGTTAAAGGTCTCAGTTTGTAGTTTAAAGTCTTCTTCAGGACAACAGGAAGTTTGTTTTTTCAAATTATGCTCCAATTCTGAGTAAAATCGACTTCAGGGTGAGGCTGCTTCGTGACTGAAAGGTTGATTTTTTTTTATTTAAGTGCTGTAAGAATATATAATAAAAGTCTTATTTCCCTTGTGCTCCTTGGTCCCAAACTTATAAATGAAATAAAACAGAAATAATAATACTTATAATGATCAAATAAACAAATGTCTGTTTTCAGTTAACTGGAAGATGAATTATTCCCTCAGTTCACATTTTCCTGATGAGTTTATCTTCTCAATCTTTAGTTTTCAAGTCGTCTTCACTCCAGAATGTTATTTTTTAGAGTAAAATAGAGATAAAGAAGTGAGTCCACTCTTGATTAGTTGAAACATTTCGGTTGTTGTTGCAGTAATATTGCAGCATCATTCTGGATCAGGAGCCGTTCTGGTTGCAAAAAAACCCCAATATGATGAAAGTTTGAGGCTTTAAAACAAACGTTGAAAGATGAAACTGTGCAAAATAAGACTAGCTACTAATTATTAATATAACAAAGATTGAATCAGTCGTTCCTCCTGGTATCATGTTGGCGTAATCTCTGTGAATCTCATGCTTCCTGCTCAGTATCCTTTCTATCTTCCTGTTTATCCACCATATAAACTTCTATTACTCTAAATGTTTGACTCCAGAGAAAGCTCTCTGCCTCGTGCTCCGTTTCCTTCAGTCAAGGTGACTTTTCCTGGACTGAACAAAGGAAACATTGATGCTGATCGGAGCGGCGCTCGCTCTGCCTGCAGGTCGAGCAGTTATGATGCTGGCAGAGATTAGCGCCTAACGTCTCTGCGGCGCCGTCACAGTCATTATTTAAACTGCCTGATGAGTTCGCAGCTCGCTGCAGTTTACAGTCCTGCTTGTTGCTGCTGACAGACGTGGGATCACTGTTAAAGCGGAGCGACCTGCCTGAAGCCGTCGGACAGGGAGAGGCAGAACACCAGGCCTCCCAGCATGCACAGCACCGAGCCGGCCCAGCCGATGAAGAGCGCGGCGCCCAGCTCGAACCTGCAGAGAGGAGAGATGTGTTCAAACAGCTGAGCGTGCTTCCTCTGCGGCTTTAATCCTCGTACTCACTTCTGTGCGACAAACATCGGGTCGAAGAAGTCTGTGGTGATCCTGTGAGCGTACACGGAGCACGCCGTCATGCAGCTCAGCCCTGTGGACACATCACAGCATTTCAACCTCACATCAGACTGAATCACAGCAGCAGCTGACGGTGCAGCGTCGTACCGCTCAGGATGAAGTGGAAGCCCGACAGGACGGTCAGACGGGCCTTGATTGTCTCCGAGCCTCCGATCTTTGTGCACTTCATTCCCACCAGGGCGAGGACGGCGCCGAAGAAGCCCAGACACACGGCGGCGATCATCAGGCCCCGACACACCTGGATGTACGCTGCAGGAGGGAATCAGCTGGTTACAGACGGATAAACTACGCTGCAGGAACAGACTCTGGTCAGCAGGGGGCACTGGTTGGACAATAGTACATTTATCAGCTTAAACACTCAGATTTTCTCTTTAATATACAGCAACAAACTGCAGGAAAGGACAGCAGAAACTACAGCTAACGTCACCTTTCTGAAGTTAATATCTTTACCCAAATTTTGAAAATGTTGCATTAAAGAAACAGTGAATCAGTGAGTTACTGTAGGCTAATCCGTCAGGAAACAGGAGAAGAAGAAGAGAGAAAACAACAAACAGAGCAAATGGAGAAATGCTAATAGTTCTTTATGTCAGAGTTTGAATAAATGTGCAGGTCTTGTGTCGGTGGCAGCGTGCTTTTAACTAGATAATAATTCCACCTGTTTTAGAGAAACGAGTTAGACGTATCGGGTGTTTTAGAGGAGTAGTTTGACATTCGACACACAGGGAGTCTGATGAGTTAAACAACAACTGTGTGATGTTTCTGGCGGCGGCGTGGTGATGCCGCGGCTCGGTGAGCAGATTTCTCAGATGGCCTCATTAGACGCTGAGCGGGCTGTGAGTGTGTGTGTGTGTGTGTGTGGCCGGGAGCCGGAGGCAGGAGAGGAAATATCCAGTTTCAGATGCTTTTTGTTTACAAAGGTGCTCATTCATCCAAAAACAGCCGGGAGCAGAAACACGCAGAGAGGATCTGAGACTCACCGTCCAGCGCCAGCATGGAGGGGAAGTCCTTGCAGTTGGACACGCCGGTGGAGTCGGTCACACACGTTTTCCAAAGGTTACTCCAGAAGGTCGCCGTGGTGATGACCGTCCCGTCCACGGAGGACACCTTCCAGTAATCTGTGGGCAGCGTGGACGCCACCAGGATCCACCCGGAGACGCTCAGGATGAACGCCACGATCTCTGATGCCATGTTGCCCATGATGCTCCGAGCTCCGGACTGGGAATGCTCCCCTCCGAGGGGACAGGGAGCGCAGGGGGAGGGCCGGCCGGGACGGGACGGGACGGGGGCGTCAGCGTCTGCAGAGTCTACCTTCAGTACTATCAGGTGCTTTTGATTGGCTGCAGGTGCAGGGGGGCAGCCATCACTCCACACGGCGCACACGGGGCTGCAAGGGGATCCGCGGGACAGGAAGTCTTTAATTGGAAGGATCTGAAAAGTCTCTGACAGGGAGGGACTCAGGACGGGACGGGTCCGTACGGAGGGATGAGTGACGGGCGTTAATGCTGCTTTTTCTCTTCGTAAACAGGAGATTTTATTCATCCTGCATGCAGACAGATTACAGAGACATAAAAGTAAAAATAAACAAACATTATATACATAAACAACTTTTAAAACACAAAAAAACTGATATTGAATAAATGATATTAAGACAAAAAATGACTTTAATTTAGGAAGGTGATGATTTATTATTAATATTAATACGCAAATAGGGTTTCCTTTTTATTTCTCAGATAAATAAAAACAGACAGAATCATCTGATCGAGCAAATAAAAATCAAAAATAAATAACAATGTCAAACAACAGAATAAGAAATTCTAGTATAAAAAAATAAGTAAAAAAAAATAAAATAAAAAGAATAATAAAAATGTCAAACAACAGAATAAAAAAATTCTAGTATAAACAAAAAAATAATATAAATAAATATCATACCATCACCTAGAATAATTCAACTTACCGGTATTTGACACAAAAAAAAAATAAAAACACTACCTCCCATTCACGCCTTAACTGCCGTTATTCTTATTAAATTATTATTAAATAAAGAAATTAAGAATTTATTTCTACTGGTTTTAAAATGTTAGAGCGCCATCAAGTGGCAGGAAGAAGAGGCTGATTATAACTCTGTGAAAGGGCATTTCCTGCTTTCTCTTGTTGTTTATCAGTGAAATAATAATAATTAATAATCAGTTTGTTCAAGCTGTGAATACCTAAAAAAATCATAGTTTGTGTGTTTACTATTTAAGAGTTAATTTAAACAAACACGCATGATTTTAACAGTGATGTGCTGCAGTTATAAGTCTGTTATGTTGTTTATATGTTGTTTATGCAAATAAGGTGTGAAAGCATTAAATATGCATCTTTAATCCTTAATCTGTTACAGGAAGTGAATCAGAAAATACTGTCAGAAGCCATAGAAATTAAAATATATAGAAATAATATAATTGAAAAAATACTATTTTTTAGAAATAATAATAATAAATTACAATTATAAAGATAATTAAACAATTTAAATAATAACTAATAAAATAACTAAAGAGAAAATAAATAGATATACACATAAAGACCTATAAACACACTTCTCATAATTATACTTAATACTCTTGATTCATTAACTCTTGATATACTAAATATTTAAATACTGTAAATTTGGACGTTTTGTAAATGCATCAAATTCAGAATACAGTTTATCAGTTTGGACATGAAATAGACTTTATTATTTAGAGTTTTAGACAATTGAAGAAAGTAGATTTTACTTTAAATGTGAGTAAAGTAAGAGTACAGTGGAAATACTTTAAATCCTTGAATATTTAGTTTATTGATTTAAAAATTTCTGATGTATAGAAACACACACAGCTGGTTTCTTCCAGTTTCTGCCTGAAGTTAATCCGTTTTTATCTGCTTTGTTTTTCTTGCAGCACATTTTGTTATGAAGTTAAAATGTTTCTTTTGGAGGACACCAAGATTTGACTCCACGTCTGTCGTTTTCTCTGATGGTAAGATGAGCCAAAACACAACAGACAGTAACAATCGGCCTGATATGATGAGATTAAGTGTCCCGGAGCGGCCTCAGTGAGGTAACGAGCAGCATCACAGAGCAGCTACTCATTAATGAAATCCTAACCTGCAGCTGGAAGTGTTTGCCTTGTTGGGGTCGTCCTCTTTTATTGCACAGCGTTTTTAAACAAGGCTTACATGTTAATCTGTGTGTGGAAAGACAGAGGAAATAATCAGCAGGCGTGACCTCGCTGAGCGCTCGTAAAGAGGGACAGGTACAGCGTTCCCACAGGAACACTGGAGCAGCAGAAAGGTGCTGAGGACAGTAAATCTCCAGATATTTGGAGCCGGCGTGTGTTTCCATGGCGGCTGTCTCCGAGGGCTCCTGATCCTGAATCAGCTGATGGAAGGAGCAGCTCATTATCTGAGTGCAGCTGCTTATGAGATCGCATCAGGCCGCAGATACGACCAGAAATACGCCACAAACCAGACTAAGAACAGGAACCTGACAGTGAAATCCAAAGTTAAGCTTCTGTTACTGATCCTCAGAGTTAACTAGGATGATTTAACACTGTTATCAGGTCAGAAATTCAGTTTATTCTGATCTTTGGTTTGTGGCAAACTGCATTCTTTCCAATGACCAGCAGGGGGCGACTCCCCTGTTACAGGATAGTAAAAACCTCACACATCGGCCTCTATTTGGCACCATTTTCCCTTTAAAATGTCAAATTTGTCGAGTGTTTCACAGGTGTTTTAGGATAAGGAATTTTACTGTGAAGGACAGTGTAAAGTGCAGCTTCCCCAGAAACTCAAATCATTATATCAGTATTAAGCCGCCTGTCTCAGGATAACGTGATGCTCGCTCCTTTCAGACCTTTTCAGAGGTCTGAGCAGGCGGGCGAGCTGTGACTCAGCAGCAGCAGCCATGGTGAAACAGTGCACGTCATGCAGAGTTTCAGCAGTCAGCATGATTCGATGAGTTTCACTTCCTGTTTTATTACCAAATAACAGACGTCATCATGTGTTTTCATCACAGTGTGACTGAAAACCAGCCTTCTTCTCACACAAACTTTTTCCTCTGGAGTTTAGATGAGACAGTCAAAACTACGACTTTAAAATAGTGTTTAATGTTAATATGGCGCCTGCTAAACCTCTGCGTGTTAGCATGTCATCATGAGCAGATCTTTGTCTTTGTTTTGCTGATAATGTGCAGTAAATACAGCCTTAAAGTGCACATTTTAACTGTTTATATGTTACATTTCACTGCATAAAGGCTTCTTGACTTTACTGTGCTATTTTATACTTCTACTGCTGGAGAAAAATATACTTTTTTACTAGACACTTTTTTTCGACATTTACTTTAGAGGCACTTTTAGTTGCTTTGCCTGCTCAGATTATTAGTTAGATGAATATATATATATATATTATCTGTATGTAGGTCATTCATAAAGAGTACTTTAGGCTCATTTTGGTGCTCCTACTTTTTAATTTTAAGTCAAATGTAGGACTTTATCTACACTGTAGTGTTGCTGTTTTACTGTTTTACTTATTTTCTGTTTCAGGCGGTTTTATAAAAGTAAAATCTTCCCTGTCAGCTGTATTTTTTTTTACAGGTAATTGAATTAAATTAACTGTAATTAAGCTGAAACTCAGCACAGAAAGCAGCTCCTCCTCTGTGCTGATGAAGAGTGAATGAACCCGGGAATCGGATCGTTCCCGTCGGCCCGGGACAGCCTGGGAAAGGAGCCACTGATCCCTGCAGATGGATGTTTTTCAGCTGCTTGTAATAATCTCCTGCTGGCTTCTCCTCCGCAGGCCTTTCTCCCTCTCGGTGCTCGGTAAACATCAGCAGGAGGAGCTGCGAGGTGACTGGGAGCGAAGGAG
>CAFUXE010001960.1:19597-31666 GCA_903364295.1 Serranus cabrilla | reverse complement strand
CAATATAAAATACAAATACAAGTCTTAAGTAAATAAAGTTATGTGCAATTATAAATAATAGAAAAATTACGTATACAATTAAATTTGAAGCAAAAAGAGTTATGTAAAAATATAAATATGGAAATATAGAAATACATTTAATTAAATAGAGATATGTATAAATAGAAGTAAATATAGAAATAAATGTGAAGTAAATATAGATATGTATAAATAAAAATAAAATAGAAATATAATATATATAATGTAAATTCAAGTAAATATATATTTACTTGTTTCATTTTTTTCTCAATTCTGCTTGACATCATTTTTTATTTATTCATTTTTATTTGCTCAATTATTTGATTTTGTCATGTTTTATCTTGATGTAGTTGATGTAATATACTACTATTACTTAATAATCTACTTAATATAACTAATATAAGATATTTAAAACATAATTATTAGGTTGAACCCTTTTGTTATGTTAAAAAATAATAATAATTAATAATAATAATAATAATAATAATAAAAACGAGTTAATGATCCTTGTTGTACCATGTTCTGTGAGAGGTAAAGGATAATGTTGCACAAAATATTGATTGTAATGGTAGGAAATGGAGATAAAAAATGTTTATTGGGATTTTTTGGTTTCTGACACTTTTGTATCATTAAATATGCCCCAGGTCAAACGAACATAACAGGAAGTTTAAGATAAAGGCATGTTAAACGTGTTTGTGACCTCCCTTAAAATAAAATCAACGTAAATGCGATTTAAATTACTTAATGCTTCATTTACAGTAAATTGACTCTCAGCCAATCGTGTGACAGCAGCGCATGAAACTGAGCCAATTGCGGGGGGCGGTCAATATTCCCAGCCAATGAGGAGTCCCCGGGGGCGGGGCCAGTTCAGGTTCTTGTTTTAATGTCTCGTGGAGCTGTGAAGCGGACACTGCACGGGAGGGTCGCCGGCGGAGAGGTGATATGAGTCGTGAGCGAAGTTACGCCACATAGCCCGGAGCAGCTTTTTTACTTTTTAAAAGCGGGAGAAAGTTAAAGGGAAGTACCGTGAAGACCACCATGGAAGAAGACCGTAAAGATGTCAAGGCTAACCCGGCAGCGACGGCGGGTCTCCTTTCCAAAATATTCTTCTGGTAAGTCGGCAGAAAGCCCCGGATGGTACCTGCTGTTAGCTAGCTGTTAGCGGGGGATTTAAACATGTGGCGCCGGGACGCAGCGCACCTCTGCCCCGCTTCCTGTCACCGTGAGCACCGTTGGACTCGGTGCTTCAAGGCAACCACAAACAAGAAGAGCCGCTTTTAAAACCAGGCAGAGTGTAATTAACTATTCACGGCTGGTTTAAAAGCTGTTTGGGGGAAAGAGATAAGATGCCAAAGTGAAACACACCCCAGACTTCAACAAGTGTTTATGCAACGATAGTTTCCTGTTGAATCATATGTGGAAAGTTGGACACGTGTTTTAAAGCCTTGATAATAGTGTAATAAATACACTTTAACAGCTGATCCTCATCGGATCTTATTCTACTAGTTAAACACACTTGAGCAGTACGATCATTTAATAACTTTCTCGCAGTAAAAGCGTATCTTTGTGATAATATAATGAGAAAAGACATTTATTTTGACAGCACCTTTCAGAATAAAAGAGGTTATGAATAATATATGGACATTTGGTGATAAAAATATAATAATACATTTATTTTCATAGTCACTATTTACAGAGGTTAAAGTTATAATAATGTATAATCTTTCGCTGGACTCATATATTAATATTTTGTGATAATAATTATACATTTATTTATGTGCTTCGCAACATAAAACACAATTTAAAGTGGTAAAATTTACATTATCGTCTTTCAATGGAATCATTTTGTGAGTTAAACATTAATAATATAATACTATGTTTATTTATACAAGTACCCAGTTTAAATAAAAACATAAGAAGCTAAAAACTAATAAAACCATTAAAATAATAATAATAGTAACTGTTTATGCATTTTGTCCCCTTTTCTCTTTCTATTTATAACTTTATTTATTTTTCCCTGTGGTTTTGATCCCAGAGGACGTGCAGAAGGTGTGTATCCATAAATATAAAAACAAACAAATCTGATGAGAAACAACAGCGAGATCTTTGTTTCAAACACTCTAGATTTCTGTTTCTTACAGAGTTTTTTGCCCCGTCACAGTCTTGTGATTAATATTAAAACTGACTCCTATCCCATGGGAATCTAACAGGATTCCCAAAATAATGTTATGAGCACACAAACATATGAGGTGATTACATTCATACATATATTTATGGATTCTCAGGACCTGTATCGGATGGAATATTTTGTTTTTTAAGCCGAATCTTTCCCACTTTTCTGATCTTTTCTCTGTCAGGTGGCTCAACCCGCTGTTCAGCATCGGATACAAGCGTCAGCTGGAGGAAGACGACATGTACGAGGTGCTCACGGAGGACCGGTCGGACGTCCTGGGACAGACTCTGCAGAGGTACAGAGGCTTTAAACAGTAACTTTTAACAATTTTGGTTTGTTGAAAGAAATCTAATTCCTCAGGATGGATTATCAGATATTATCAGTAGTTTTGTTTCTAAATGTCCTGATTTATCAGCCTGACTGTGCAGATATCAGCTCCGACGTCAGAGCCTCAGCTGTCAGTTGCACTTTTTATCACTAATTTCCAAGTAATGAGCTGCTTTTTATTCCCAGCGCAGCTCTGCTGCTGTTGGCAGAGCAGCCACTTGTGTCACTTAAACCCAAACCGACCTCCATCATCGATCGCAGCACGAGCAAAGCAAAGCTTCAGCCTGGAGATAAATCACATAAAAACTAAACTGGAATGGAAAAAGACATTCCACAGTGCATTTTAAGACGAGTTTATTTGCAAAAACGCTGATATTTCTCAAAGCAAACCTGCAGTGAAAAACAATGCACATGAGAACTTGATGAGTAATGCATGAATTTATCGGATTGTTTATATTTATTGATCTATTCCCATTCAACATTTCTGCAGAGACGGCTGTTTAAATCACACAAATATTAACTGAGGACATTTTCTTCCTCATAAAACACACGAAAAGATGTTTTTTCTTCACAGTTTTCCGTTTTTACAGCACATTCCTGCCTGTAGATGAGTAGAAAAGTGTGAAACCATTGACAGAAACCTGTGTGAGCTCAGCATGTGCACGTGTACACATGTGTCCTCAGCAGTAAACACACAAACTTAAAGGAAAACTTACAGCTAACCGGGTCGCCTGTTTGGGTTAATATGCTGCTTTAAATCTCAGTAAAGTTCTTGGATTTCCCTAAATTTAAAATGTGAGTTTTAACATATAATGATGGATATTATCAGCTGATTTTTTACACAATATGTAATGCAGTAAAACATTGCTTGGCGTGATTATTTATTTTCAAAAATATGATTTAATTTCTATATTTTAAAGAGTCAGCAGAAACTGAACTTGTTTAGCTCTTTATTTTATTCCTATTTATTCTTTATTTTCTCAGTTGTCATTTATAGAATAATGATGATGTTAAATATTTTTTAATAAAGGTTGATGGATGAAAAATCAGTGAATTAATATACCTGCTGCTGTATCCATTATCACCGAATTTTCCCTTTAAAATCAGCATCCAAAATCCCACATCAGTCTTAAATATATAATTTTTAAAATAATTCATAAGGGAAACAAGAGACAAGAAGCATGACTTTGTTTAGTAGAAACATGTTTTTCTTTTATTCTTTTATATATTTTTTTTATTTATTCTTTTACCAAGCCGCAAATGTTTGTAACTGTTTAACTGATTACTTATTTTGAAGTGTTTAGTATTACTCGGTCAGGGTTTTTACTGTTGCTTTACTGTTGATTATTAACACCCTGTTTGTTTAGTTATAGTACTGAAGAAACTTACTTTTGCGTTACCATAAAATAAAAAATCCACTTTATATACAGTCGGAGAGCACACAACTTCCCAAAACTGTAACGTAACTAAATAATTCTTGCATTGAAAGCCTAAATTACTCAGTAATCTGTTACCATAAAGTATCGTGGCTTTGTTATTTACTAGTCCGGCATTTCGTATAGTCCTTAAAATACTTTTGCAGCCTCCAAACTGTAATCTATTACATGGCTTGTAAACAGGACGACCTCCGGTGACCCCGGAGTCAAACATTCCCAGCGTTATCAGGAAGCCGTCGTTTAATGATCGCCGGCAGGAAACTGTGTGTCAGGTTAATGATTCACCGTGTAAATGTTTGTCTGTGTGTAATCCGTGTGCAGGATTACAGATCAGGAGTTTACGTTTAGTTTCCTGTTGTGTCTGACAGTTTCAGGGGAAGTTTGTCCTGTAATTTAGTCAATAAAATGTGGATTTCACAGCACGCAGCGACTGATTTCGTGGTTGTTTCACGCTCTGTTCTCCAGCGATGTTTGTCAGCCGTAATCTGACTGTCGGCTCTTTTAATTGACGCGTAATCTGAATTTATCAGCGGCCAGCTGAGCGTGACATCGCAGCCTTGAGGCCCTGCAGCTCAGTTCCTCATGCGTCTGTGTGAGTTGGTTTGTTTATGCACAGAGTGGAAAAGTGCTGCTGATATGGAAACTGTTCAAATGTTCTGAAGAGTCTGGGGAAAATAATTATAATTATTTGTATTTGTGTTTTTAAAGCTTTAAAAGGCACTTAAAGACTCACTGCATTTAAAAAATATTTTTTTATTTTATCTTATTTATTATTATTATTTATTTCTAGTTGTTATTTCATGGTTATTAATTATATTTCTATTATTTGATTTTATTTATTATTTATGCATTTGTATTTATTCTTTTTTTTATTTTTTGTGTTTTTTATTTTATTTTTTTATTTCCAGAGTATCGTGTGCAGTCATTCATACCATTTTTTTGCTGTTTACAAGAAATAATTCAGTATATTCTTCATACAGCCTTTAGAAAATAAGAAAATAAATGTGTGTGTATATATATATATATATATATTATATAACATAAGAAATATACAAATATAATAAAATAAACACAAAATAGACATCCCTAAATACAATCATTTTCTCCAATATACATACACTGAAAAAAAAAAAAGATTTTATTAATAATAAATACATTAAATAATAATAATAAAAGTAATAATTACATTTAGATTTTATTTTATTTAAATTAAAATAATTAATTACGAATAATTTAATAAATACTAAATAAAATAAAGAAATAATAATACCGTAATTCTAAATCATGTCTAAAATAAATTATATAAATAAAAATAAATACTATGAAAACGAGTGTTGTGGACATGAGTCATTAGCACCCCAACTTGTCCGAACTCGCCCGCCCAGTAATCCGTGTGACTGCAGGGAATACCTTCCTGTGAATATGCAAATCTGTCTGATTTCTCCTCGATGAGCCCGGGCTCGCCTGCTCTTCTTATTCAAACAATGAAATAAAAATAATCTGTGTGTGCAGGTTCTGGGATCAGGAGGTGCAGAAGGCCAGCAAGGAGCTGCGGACGCCCAGCCTCTCCTCGGGAATCATGAGGTGCTACTGGAAGCCGTACGCAGTGCTCGGATTCTTCACACTCGTGGAGGTCAGTCCAGAAAAGTTGGGACGCTTTGTTTGCAATTAATAAAAGTTAATTATTATTATTATTTTTAAATTATCTTTTTATCGAAAATGAATATTCACTTTCATGCAAATGATTATTACTCTGGTATAATAATTGATAATAATTTAGATTTAGATAGATAATTTAATTTATAATAATTTTCTAGCTCCTCTAGAAACTCGGAGTATGAAAGTGATTTCTGCCTGTTTAATTATGATATTTTGTGCATATTGGAGTTGTGAAATTGCATAAATTGGGTTTGACTGTGAAGCAATTTCTGCATAACGAGTCCCTTTACTTTTGATACTTAATGATACTTTTACTTGTAATTTCACAGTACTTTTACTGCAGTAAAGTAATCTGAATACTTCTTGGAACACTGAAATAAAATGAATAAGTGGTAAAACCGGGATATTTCGCCTCAGTTGTGCAGAGTTTGCTGAGCGTGCTGTGGTTGTTGTGTGCTTCATCAGGAGATCATTAAGGTGGTGCAGCCGCTCCTCATGGGGAAGATGATCGAGTACTTTGAGACGTACGACCCCGACGACATGACGGCGCTGTACGAGACGCTGGGCTACGCGGCCGGCCTGTCCATCTGCACCATCGGCCTGGCGCTGCTGCATCACCTCTACTTCTACTACGTCCAGATCGCGGGCATGAAGATCAGGGTGGCCATGTGTCACATGATCTACCAGAAGGTCAGTTAGAGGACAATCACAGGGTTATTTACCTGGAAAACCCTGAAACTGCATTTAAAACCTCTTGTTCAAGATTTCTTTGGGTACTTAATCCTGTAACGATTCACCGACTGTGCAAAGTGCTCAGAAAAGGTAATATTTAGAATCAGATGTTTGCATAAATTGCAGCCTGTGATCATCTTAACTTCCATTATGGTGCTCTAAACCCTTAAACACCTTCAATTTTATCTTATTTATCACATGAAAAACTTCTTTCAGATGACATATCTCCCCCTACACATCCCGTCCCTCCCCCTGTTAAAAAAGGAGGAATAATGAAGCTGTGTTAGCTTTTAGCTGATGATGATTCCTGTGTGTTTCCAGGCTCTGCGTCTCAGCAGCTCCGCCATGGGAAAGACCACCACAGGGCAGATCGTCAACCTGCTCTCCAACGACGTCAACAAGTTCGATGATGTAAGTGAAACTTAACATGCAGAGGGGCAGCTATTTCTGCTGCAGGGTCACAGCAGCTCCCTCTCTTCTGTTACTGCAGCAGGTGATGGTCTGAGCTCCGGGTAGGAAACACTCTGCAAACGGATTCTCAGCACCTAAACAAAGGCCCACCCCAAACAAGTTCGACCTGTTTGTGTGTATGCTTCATTAACGACGTGTCCAGCCGTTTCTGTTGAATCCATTCACTGGACAACATATACAAGAAAATAAAAAGAGTGCGACGACAGCGGCGATGAAATGCCAAATGTTACGTACGTTGAAAAGCTTAAACACTGGAATTTTCTCTTGAAGGCAGAGAAACTACAGCTCAGAAATATGAGATTACGGACTCAAACGTCACCTTTCTTGACTTAATATCTTTATAAATTATCCGTTAAAAAGTAGAAGCAACATGTTGAAATGTTGCATGAAAGAAAATGAGTTTAAAGTGAATAAACTACACTGCAGTAACGACCTCTGGTCAGCAGGGGGCAGTGTGATGTGCTGCTGTAGGCTAATCAGACAGGAAACAGGAGAAGAAGAAGAGACAAACAACAGGAAACAGCTGATCCGTCACTTGAGTTAAAAGTTTCAGAACTTGTGACCTGGAAAAGTGATTCCCTCTACTGATTGGTGCATTTTTTTGACCAACTTTTCTGCACATTTTCGAACGTTTAAGTGAATTTGCATCAAGCTTTTTTCATGCAAACCTTCCAAACATGCAGCGAGATTCACGATGGAAACACGACTTACTGAGTGCACGAACACTCTCACCTCCACCTACTGCTGCATCCCTGCAGACTCTGCATCTGCTGCCAGCTGGAAGCCTGCAGACGAACAGCTGCATCATGTGCAGCGAGGGAGTGTAGAGCGCTGAAGGAATGCATGTTTCACCCAATCCTGCAAGTCACCACTTATGAAACCTGCAGCTGTGGTTTGATGACAGTAGCTGCAGGAGAAATAAGTCTGATGGGTGTGACTGTTTGTGTGTGGTTACAGTGTCTCTGTGGTAGCGTGAGGCCGGTTATGATCGGAGGTTTTGTGTCCTACAGTGTCGGGTTTCGTTTTAATCAGTGGGTCACCGCCTGCTGGGAAAACTCAGCTTCCTTCAGGGCATTCTGTGCTTGGCACTGGAAGGTTAATTGCACCGTGTCAGGCTCTCTGCAGGTTTGGATTCAAGTCTTCTGAAAGAACCTGTTGAGTTTTAAAAGGCTTGTTTAAAGGAACAGATGCAGACTTCAGTGAGCAACACGGCTGTACGAGTGCAGGAAAAGTCTTATTGCAGTTAGGAGAATAAACAAATGGATTCAGTGCCTGGTTATGAAGGAAAATGCAAAAAAAAAAAAGTGTTTGAAATGCAAAGTTAAACGGCCAAAATTGCAAATTTAATAACAAACTTTCTGTCAAAAGGAAGTATTTCTGCAAATATTTTAGAAATCAAGACATTTTGTAAATATGTAGGAAAAATCAGGAATACTTTATTATTCCCCGGGGGGAAATGTTTTCTTATAACTGCAAGGAATTCTGTAAATAAAATAAAGGTGAAAAATAAGTAAATATATATGCAACAATATTAAATACAAATGCAACAAGTCTTAATTAAAGATATGTAGAAAAAGAATGAAATAGATAGAAAATATGAAATGTAATAAAATAGAAATATAAAAAATACCTCAAAGTTTTGCACGGGACATCCTCTATTTTTTGCCACTTTTGCACAAGAGAAAGAACTAATTTAATAACTTATTGATTTATCTATATAGATCTTTTGATCAGCTCATTAATTAGTGGATACCTTGTTGCAGCTTTAATTCCAAACACTCATTTGTTCATTCATGGAGGTCATAAGTCGTGCAAATCCCCAAACAACCAGGAACCAAATTCTTCAAGTTCAAGGCAAAATATTCCTGGTTAAAACGCTCCAAACGGTTTAAAATCAGGTGCAGGTTCAGGTGCCTTGTTGTGTTTTTGCACACCTGTTTGAAACAGTTAACTAACTGTGAATTCTCCTGACAGTTGACGATCTTCCTGCACTTCCTGTGGGTGGGGCCCCTGCAGGCGGTGGCCGTGGTGGGTCTGCTGTGGGCGGAGATCGGACCGTCGTGCTTGGCCGGCATGGGGGTCCTCATGTTCCTGATGCCGGTGCAAACCATGTTTGGAAGGCTCTTTTCCAAGTTCAGGTAACACACACACACACACACACACTCTGACTCACATAATCCAAGATATTCCAGTCAAGCGGAAACCTTTGGAATTCAGTTTTCCTCGGGCGGGAACAGAGGCAGCTAACAGAGGATTATTTATCTTATTTTTACTGTAAACGACTTCTACTCTAATCATCAGGTGACAGGAGGACCTGCTCACCTGCAGCTCACTGAACCTACCTTTTAAAGGCGTGAACTTTAATTGGAGGAAGGTTTTTTTAAAGAATTTAATGCTGCATGAACTGGTGTAACTGGACACTGCTCCGGCCTCTTCCTGCTCCAAGAATTCCTGATTATGGACACTTCAAATGGCCTTAACCTGCTGAAAACACGCTGCGGAATAAAAATGCATGCCGTCGATTTATGTCTTTTGTGGATTTTGCTTTTAAAATATGAAGTTTTTCACAATCCAAAACTCCTTCTTCCAATGGGAATGTTGCTGCTGCAGGAAGAAGGACGTAACAATAAGTTTCAGGAGCAAATGATGAGTTTGTGTTTAAATAAATAAATTGTAAACACATGCTTTAACTGCATCCCTACTTCTCAGGAACTAACCCTTTAAGACCTCAGTTTGCCTCAAAAGCTCCAAACCACCTCCCAAAACCTGGAAAACTGCACAGAAAGTCAACCGTTCCTAAATAATGAAATAAAAACCATTTAAAGGCTGAATCCCATGGCTTCAGCTGTGGATCGTCTGTTTTACTTTAAACGGCTTTAAGTAAAAACAGCTGTTTGGTGTAAATGAGGAATATTTAAATCCTGCAGGAATCCGTGCATGTTTTCACTCAGTTTGAAAGCTGTAACGTGTGTTTCTTGTCTGTTTCCTTCAGGAGTAAGACGGCGGTCCTCACCGACAGCAGGATCCGCACCATGAACGAGGTGGTGTCGGGAATGAGGATCATTAAGATGTACGCCTGGGAGAAACCCTTCGCTGCTCTGGTGTCGGAGTTCAGACGGTAAGAAAAACATTAACAGGACACGTTCAAAGAGCAGCTTTAAATCATGCAAGTCTAATATTTATACACAGCTTTTAGATCTCTAAACTTTCCGATCCTGCTTTTCCTAAAGTATCCTGCAACCTTTAACACATTTCAAATCCTGGTTTGCAGGAAAATTGCTGCAAACTGAGAGAAATAATCCGAAAACCAGATAAAGTGCAGCAGCAGGTCTGACGCTGAAGTTTTTATAGACTTTTTATTGGTGTCACAATAATCTCCAAAGCTTTATACAGACACAAGCCTTTCTGAAATACCACTTTTTAAAAACTCTGGCCTATAGGGTGGTTATAAAATAACAAATAAATCCAATGTATCTTCTAAATTTTATAAATGTGCATCCAGGAATTTAAGGCTGCGCTCCTGCAAAGGCCTTTTACTGTTACAACGAGCATGAAATGTATATATTTAATGAATATTTATCTCCAGAAAATCAGTTTTACTCTCCAGGGAAAATATCTTGGAGAGCATTATTTAAACGCTGATGATCTGCAGTTAGGTTATTCAATTTGTAATGAAGTAGCTGATCAGACATTCCCAACTGGTGCACGCTCATTCTTCATACTTTCATGTTAATGCTGTGAAAATGCAATAAAAACAGAATGCAATGATATTTGCAAATCCAAATGTTGTCTTATATGTGATTGAATACAAAATATTTCACGTTTAAACTGAAACTTTTGTTTTGCATTCTGGTTTTATTCATGTTTTCAAATGCGAATCATTTTTACTGCAAAAAAATAAAGTGCTAAATCTAAATATAGGTTAAGGAAACAAGTCAAGAAACCGCAGCATAAATAGCAAAATTAGAATTACAAATAATATTTAAAAAATATAGAAACAATTTGTTTAAATATGGAGTCATTTATGATGGGATATACTTTATTTATCACGAGGGAATTCAAGGAGCTGTGCAAATATTTCTCAGTTAAATTCCAACATCATTTCCATAGTTTTTACTGTTCTCGATGCAGTTTGAACCGTTTTTAAGCCGTTTTCCTGCAGATCATTCCCGTACACTCAGGTCATTCCCAGGACACGTGAAGCCACGCCCAGCTGGCTCCGTGCCTGGCAGGTTTGGGACGCGCCCGCTCGTTTTCACAGCGCTCCCTCTCCGTGTGTGATTAACACGCAGCCAATTACCGCTGGAAGGTACAACAGGTTCCTTACCGAGATCATTCCAGGTGACAGACGGTCGGAACGGGTTTCAGGACAGAAAGTCCTCGCTTTATCCCGAGCTGAACCGATGAACAAACAAACGTCCCGTTGGGTTTACGGTGAAGCTTCTGTGACGGTTTCTGTCCCATCGACACGTTTCTCTGCACAGTTTGGAGGTTTGCACGAGAAAACATTCAAGGAAACTTTTGAAAATGAGCATAAAAGTTTTGATAAACTTAACAGGAGATGGAAACTTTTTCTAAATACATTTAATTGCGTCATCTGAAGTTTCCCTATTTATCATTTTAGTTTAGTTTTATTTTTTCTGCACAATTTAAAACAACATAAAAAATAATGAACAGTGCAGAGACAGAAAACCCAAATGTGCTTCTTTGAAGCCTCTAAATGTAAAACTTCTGAACATTATAAAGAGGAAACTATATTCTGTTTAATGAGAGAAAAATGTCCGATATGGATCATCACTGTCATTTTTTAACACCAAGTTTTTAAAGCAAACACGGAAGCTGTGACTATAAATAAAAGACAAAAAGATACAGATATAAAAAGCAGTTTCTTTTCAGATGATTTTCCAGTTTTTGCACCTTTTGCATCCCTGGAATTCCCTGTTTTTCCTCCCAGGAAGGAGATCTCCAAGGTCATGAGCAGCTCCTACCTGCGGGGCCTCAACATGGCGTCCTTCTTCTGCGCCAGCAAGATCATCCTGTTAGTCACCTTCACCGTGTACGTGCTGTTGGGCAACACCATCTCCGCCAGCAGCGTGTTCGTCACCGTGTCGCTGTACACCGCCGTCAGGCTCACCGTCACGCTGTTCTTCCCCGCCGCCATCGAGAAGCTGTTCGAGAGCCGCGTCAGCATCCGGAGGATCCAGGTGGGAGGCTTCGTTTTTTTTATACAGAATAGACTAAATACTAACAAAT
>CAFUXE010001959.1:15659-29401 GCA_903364295.1 Serranus cabrilla | reverse complement strand
ACAACAAACTGGATTTATATTGTTTTGTGTCCACATACTTTCTGTGATGGAAAACAAAACTTTTTATTGCAAGTAAAATTAATTTCTGATTTAAAAAAAAACACTGTAAAAAATAAATAAATACATAAAACAAGTTATTTTACAGATCATTTATTTAAAAATACAGATAACATAAAATAACTATCTGGATTTAAAATATATATCTGTAGAATAAATAAAGTGTTATTGTATATTTTAATATCAGAGTTATTGTATGTTTTAAGTGTTATTGTGTTTTATTGTTCCAGCTGCTTTATTTCACTCTGAAACAATCAGTTAACGTCACAAACGCATTATTATTATTTTTTAATCTGCACAGAAACTAAAGGTGAAATATTTACCTCTGACATTCTCAGTTACTCTCCACACAGAAAGATTTTTATATTCGCTATTTATTTATTCCATTGATATTATATATTTTATTATAGTTTCTAATATTTAGTTATATTTTCTTTGTCTTTTTTTATATAATATTTATATTTTCCCTGTTCATTTGGATATTTTTAATACTGCTTATAATTTGTTTTTTATATTCAATATTTACAGCTAATTCTATATTTGCAATGCTGCTTATATTTCATGTTTATATTTCACGCATCTTTTAATATTTAATTTGTATTATTTTCCTCAAATGGATATAGTTATGGCTTCTTATATTTATATATTTATTTAATTTTATATCATTTTATATGTAATATTTCTTGTCTTGTTAAAAGAATATTTTAGTGATGCTTATATTTGTTATTGTTTTTGCAATTTGCAATTCTGTTGCTTCTTCTTAATATATATATATTTCACAAAATGAAGACAGAAGATAAGTTATACATTTTATTGATCCCTGATAGAAACATGTTTATGTTACAGTTATCCATCATTGCACATGAGACTAAATACACAGTAAATCAAGAAAAAATAAGTAGTCCAATAACTCATCAGATTTATAAAAAATATCGTAGAATACATAATCATTTTACTAAACTACTATTGATAAAATATCCATATATACACTGAGGACATCCTGCTGTATAATGAGGTCGAGAGGGAATATAAAAAATATAAAATAAAAATATTAACATGGCTGTTTAATGTCTGGGTCTTAAATAAAGGTGGGTGTTTATAATATAATCAATAAATAAAATAGTTTGAGGATAATTTGACGATATAAAACGAGCTACACGCGTGTGAACTCCATCTCCCAGAAGGCATCTGCACCGATGACGCAAATCAACGTCCCGCGTAGGTTTCCACCAATCAGAGCCCCGGCAGCCGCGTGCGTCACCATCTCTGACCTCAATTTTTCGTCGTATTTTTTGTGAGGAGACAGCGGCTGGCGGCGCCATATTGAAAGCACAGAATCGTTCCGTAAAACGCTGAAAAAGACGAAAACGGCGCGATGTTGTACCTGGAGGACTACCTGGAGAGTGAGTATGGGTCCCTGGCGGGGCGGCGGCGGCGCGGATGTCTGGTTTTGGGCAGTAAATGTGTGTGTTTGGGCGCTTGGCGCGGCTGCGGCCGTTAGCCTAGCTAACGCTAGCTGACGCTGTTTGTCTCTGGCAGTGATCGAGCAGCTTCCCATGGATCTCCGCGACAGGTTTACGGAAATGAGGGAGATGGACCTGCAGGTTCAGAGTACGTACAGTCCGCCGGTAGCGGCTCCACACCGGGGCTCCTGCACCGGGCACACACGCTCAGCACACCCCGTTTATAACCTGCACACTACGGGACACGGCTAACGGCTCCGGGACGGTCCGTTCACACCGCGGAGCCGCTTTATTTACCTCCGTTAGCTTCAGAGTTAGCACAGCCGGCTAACAGCCCCGGGGACGGGACCCCGTTATTACCGTTCAATTACAGTTAATAAGAAAACACACACTGCGTTATTAACATTTAACAACCAAACACACACTGCTTTAACATTAACAACCAAACACACACTGGGTATTTACATTTTGAACATATAACAATATTTGATAGCATTTAATAACTAAACACTCACTGTTTTAACATTTAACAATTAATAAAAGCACTTAAGTTCATTAACATTTAATACAATTTCATAACAACACACTTAAGATTTCTAACATTTAATAATAAAACACTGTTTAAGATTTAATGACATGTAGTAACATTTAATAAAACACATATGTTAACATTTAATATCAAAACACTGCAGATTATGAACATTTAATAACAAGCACATGGAAGGTTACTAACAGTAAGTTTATGTTATTAACAGAACGTCCCCTCTTTGTTCAAACAGCTTTATAATAAAACATACTTTAGTTATATTATTATAATAATATTTGTATACATTTTCTTTTATTCCAGTTTTATGTACCTTTTTACTTCACTACTTCTCTATATTTCTATATGTAAACAGCTTCATCAGAATAATATAGAATGATTAATAATTATAAAGGTGTTTGTGTGAGTTTGAACTGTTTTATTTGTGTGATGACTGTTTATTATCTGTTATTATTTAATGTGGTCACACAGTTTGTAACAGATTTCTCTGACAGACGCCACAGATCAGCTGGAGCAGAAAGTCATCGAGTTCTTCGTCAACGCAAAGAAGAACAAACCCGAGTGGAGAGAGGAGCAGATGGAGGTCATCAAGAAGGTCAGACGGGCGCCACGCTCAGCCCGGGATTAGAATAACACAATAACACAAACACTATGATAATAATAATAACACAAACACTATGATAATAAACAGTTACTGGAATATAAATCCAGTTATTATCATAGAAAGAAACTGGAAACAGACGTTATCATCAGAGTTTGAGCTTTCCCACGGTCCCTGAACGTATCATCAGTTACTAATGTTTCTGTTCGAAAAAGTTTCCCAAACGAAGCTTGAAATGTTGATTTCTGTGTTAAAATCTCGTTCTCCTACATGTGTCATTGAATGAAGCGTGTTGTAGATGTTTTCTATATGTTACGGTGAGTAAAATGTAAACAGATGTTGTTTCTTTCAGGATTATTACAAAGCTCTGGAAGATGCAGATGAGAAAGTCCAGCTGGCCAATCAGATTTATGATCTGGTGAGTGAAGTTTGTTTGTTACAGACAGAGAGACAGACAGACAGACAGACAGACAGACAGTTAATATCCAGGCGTGTTATAATCAGACGGCTCTGAAACGTTTCATCTGGATGGAAACTGAAGATTTTGTTGGATGGAAATGTGACTTTCATCAGTTTTTCAGATCATTTCCCTGTTTGACTTTAAAAACTCGTAATTTTTATCGTAAACAATAATAACTGTATGATGCAGCATTCATGGTCACGGGAAAACCTGGAAAACTCTTTTTACAAGCCTGGAAAAGTCATGGAATTAGTTTCCATCAGTGAAAGTTTGGCTGTGTGATCAGTGGAACGCTGCAGAGAATCTATTTCTGTGACTTAACTCTAATAAACGCATTATTATTATTATCATCATCATCATGATGAGTGTTTCCATGCTCCTGCAGGTGGACCGTCACCTGAGGAAGCTGGACCAGGAACTGGCCAAGTTTAAGATGGAGCTGGAGGCCGATAACGCCGGCATCACGGAGATCCTGGAGCGACGTGAGTCACAGCGAGCCAGCAGCCAATCACAGGCTGGTTCTGTCCACGTGTCTGTTCATCAGGTTTCTGATGATGAAAATCTCCTGAAATCCCAAATATTCCGAATCTCTCCGGACAGTATTTAAATGATAATAATAATAATAATGATCATGAGCTCCTTCACAGCTCCACCTGATATATTCACTGTCTTTAAGCTCAGTAAACATCATCTGCTTAGAATTCTTCCCGTTTGTTGGGAACTTAAACCTTCCAGGACGTCGATGTTCCTGATCACAATCCTTAAAGTGCTGAAACGTTCCCCTGAACGCAGCGCGTTGTGTTTAAGGACACACACACAGAGTCACTGACACAGAGCTTCCTGTCTCCGTCCTCAGGGTCCTTAGAGATGGACAGTCCGTCTCAGCCCGTCAACAACCACCACGTCCACTCCCACGCCACCACTGAGAGTAAGTCCCGCCCCCGACGGACACGCCCCCCCCCGGCGTCCCGTCAGTCTCTAATCCTTCTTCTGTCTGTGTGTCAGAGAGGAAGTACAGCGCCCCGGCCCACCACACCACCGAGCACGTCCCCGAGAAGAAGTTCAAGTCTGAGGCTCTGCTGTCCACGCTGACGTCCGACGCCTCCAAGGAGAACACGCCAGGTACGCCGCCGCCGCGTCTGTGTGTGTGTGTGTGTAGCCGTGTGTGTAACCGTGTGTGTCCTCTGCAGGTTGCCGTACCAACAGCACGTCCTCGGCCACCAACAGCGTGTACAGCGTGAACTCGTCTCAGCCTCTGGCCTCCTACAACCTGAGCTCGCTGCCGGCGGGGCCCGGGGCCGGCGCCGGCGCCATCACCATGGCTGCAGCTCAGGCCGTCCAGGCCACGGCACAGGTGACATACTCACACACACTCTCACACACACACACACACACACACACACCCTCGGGCCTGGCCCTAACGCGGCGTGTCTCTGGTCAGATGAAGGACGGCCGCAGGACGTCCAGCCTGAAGGCGAGCTACGAGGCCATCAAGAACAACGACTTCCAGCTGGGCCGGGAGTTCGCCCTGTCCCGGGACAGCTCGGGGTACTCCTCCTCCGCCCTGGCCTCCACCCTCACCCAGACCCTCACCCCCAGCGCCGCCTCCGACTCCCGGGGACGCAAGTCCAAGTAAGACGGACGCGGCTGCCTGATGAAACATCTTGGGTGTTTAAATGTTCCGTCTGTGGTGTAAACGTTCCTACGCTCCTGTTTTCCAGGAGCAGCATCAAGTCTTCCAACCACCAGTCCTCCTCCTCCTCCTCCTCCTCCTCCCTGTCCTCCTGCTCCTCCTCGTCAGCGCTGGCCCAGGAGCTCTCCCAGCAGGCGTCGGCGCTGCCCGAGGCCGAGGCCAACAGCCAGGTGGACTGGACCTACGACCCCAACGAGCCCCGATACTGCATCTGCAACCAGGTACCGGATCTCAGACTGTGATACTGTAGCTCTGACATTATCTGTTCCAGGTGTAATAACAGTGTGTGTGTGTGTGTGTGTGTGTTGCAGGTGTCGTACGGGGAGATGGTTGGCTGTGATAACACAGATGTGAGTACAGTGATTTCTGAATATCTTTTCCATGACTTGCTGCAGCATGCAGTGATGTTACCTGATGTTACCTGTTGTTACCTGTTGTTACCTGTTGTTACCTGCTGTTACCTGTTGTTACCTGTGGTATTAAACATGGCCGCCCTCTGCAGTGTCCCATCGAGTGGTTCCACTACGGCTGCGTGGGTCTGACCGAGGCTCCCAAGGGGAAGTGGTTCTGTCCGCAGTGCACGGCCGCCATGAAGCGGAGAGGCAGCCGCCACAAATAGGCTGCAGGCCGGCCGCCATGTTGGATTTTAACCTCAGTAAACACAACAAGGACCAACAGGAGGTCAGAGGTCAGAGGTCACCAACCTCCCCACATGCTCCGTGCCAACTTTCAACCAAACCAGAAGAAATCTGATGTTCTCTCGTTCTACTTTTGTACTTTTCAAACAGAAACGTCTCGAACGTCTTTTTATTCCGTACGATTAAAGAAGTTAATGTACCTGAACTCAAACTAACAGACTTTGGTTTTTCATGGAGACGTTCTGAAGAGTTTCTGCTCAGCCTGACAGGAGCTGGACTACAAACATGGGGACTGTTGGACTACAACCACAGAGCCTGAGTGAGCTGAACAAAGTGTGTGTGAGTGTGTGTGTGTGAGTGTGTGTCTTGTAAAAGAAACGGTCCAATAAAATGAAGATGTTTTGTTACTTGGTGACTTTTTGGTTATTTCTCTTTGACCTTAAATCAAATCTGACGACGTTTCAAACTGAAACCTGAAAAGTTTCCCATAGTCTTTAATAAAAACAGTTCACGGTGGAAAGAAGAAGAAGAAACATTTTACTGATCAGAGAAGAAGAAGAAGCTGTGTCCTGTCTGTCCCTCTCTTCTTCTTCTTCTTCTTCTCCTCCTGTGTCCTGCTGGCTCAGCCTGCAGCAGCTCGTGGTTCTGCCTCCTGCTGGTCGGTGACGTTACTGCAGCGTTGATGGACAGTGGTTTTATAAAGGTGCTCTGATGGAAACTTTTTTTAAAGGTGCTCTGTGTGTTCAGAGTGCTCAGATGTGATGTTGTGTGTGTGTGGAGGTTCAGCTCAGACAGTCTGACTGACCTGTGGAGGAGACGTCCCCACTTTGTACCTGCTGTGGTTTTAGGGCCCCGTTGTGTTTCCTGGTGCTGATTCCTCCCTCGTGTCTTCCTGGAGGACCAGGATGCACTGCAGGGACGGTGACGGGCTCAGTATGAATAATATTATTATTATTATTATTATTAGAAATCTTTATGAATGGAGGTAATACAATCCTTCACACAGCGTCCCTTTAAAGACACGTTCACACACACAGACTCAGACTTCACTGGAGGAGGATCCGCTCCAGCAGGGGGCAGCACACACACACACACAGAACACAAACACACAGCTGATCACACAAACACACACAGCTGATCACAGCACGAGTTCACCCGACGGTTTCTGACTCTGGAGGAAGTTTTTTACTTTAAATTAAAAAAGGAAAAATTTGGCACCAAATGTTTTTATCAAATGTCCTAAAATCTAAATAATCTGCAGAATCAAGTTTGTACTTTCTGTGGCGATCCGTTAGTTTTATACTTTCTTTGACTTTATTTCACATTAAAGTTTTAATGTGGAAAAAAGTTTAATCAGTAAAAAGTTTTTAGTTTAAACTTTAATAACCTGAGTTCATCTCACACACACACACACACACACACACACACACGCTGTGTTTATATGTTCAGGGTGTGTGTGTGTGTGTGTGTGTGTGTGTGTTCCAGAAATAACTGTTTCAGGAGGGGGAGGAGGTCTGACCTCCTACAGAGCAGCAGACTGGAACTGAAGAACTCCGGGTCCTAGTCTGGACAGAAGACCTGGTCCCGGTCCCGTTCCTGTTCTTGATGGTAGACCTGGTCCTGGTCCTGATCCCGGTCCCGATAGAAGACCCGGTCCCGGTCCTGTGTGGAGCCTGAGAGCGGAGCAGAGTGCGCGGACTGTGTTGTCCCTCCTCCTGCGGGTTTAATGTGATCCAGATGGTCTGAGGCTCCGGATCCAGACTCGCTCCGGCTTCGTGGCGCAGATTAGCGGCCGTGTCTTCACGTTAGCGGGTCCTGCCGACGGCCCGCTCCGGGTCCGGGTTTACTGTGAGTCCCGTTCGGCCCAGCAGGCTGATTAGAAGCACATGACCTGAGGGGGTCTCAGGATGCGGATCGGAGGACCTGAACACAACTTTCCTGCCTCGCAGCGCGTGCACGCTGCTGTCTGTGTGTGCGCGCGGAGAATCCGCCTCAGGAACTAGTTCTGGACAAAGTTCTGCAGCCTTCAGCATGAGTTCCCTCCGCCTCGGAGTCCCGGGGCGCCCCCGCTGATCCGGCTCACCCCCCCCCCGGTCCCGGAGGAGGATGCGGCGCTGATGCGGGTCCCGCTCCGGATGCCGCTCCGCCGCCGCTGCTCCGGGCCGCTGCTGCTGCTGCTCGGCGCCGCCGCGTGTCTCTTCTACCAGGGCCTGATGTCCCGGAGCCGGAGCCGGGCCCGCGGCCCGCAGCCCGCCGCGGGGCCGGCCGAGCCGGGCCCGCCGGACCGGACCCGGAGCCTCGTGTCCGCCCTGGAGGCGCTGCAGGTGAGTGTCCCGCTGCCCAGGTGAGAGTGACGTCACAGCGCTGTTTGTTTATGAAGTTCATCCGACAAATATTAACATCAAAATCAGTTTAATCTGAACATTAATATAACGGGACATTATGAACCTTTATTGGTTTTATTTATTCAAACAAACAAACAAACTTTCAGTTTGTGTTTCATGATTCGTTAGTTTTTCTTCTCCGTCAGATTTCTGTTGTTCTGGATGTTTTCAGAGCTTCTGTTTATTTATTTCGGTTTTTAGCGTTTTTAGCGTCTTTCTGATCTTATTGTGTGTTTTTTTGGCTCAGTTATCAAAATGCTTCAGTTATGATTAAATAATGTAGAAATATGAAGAAAAAATTCTGGTAAATAAATCAATGACTTAAAATAAATGATAGAAAACATGGAAAAATATATAGAAACAAATCAAAGAATAAATAAAAACATTTAGAAATAAAAAGCGAAATAAAGAAATGAATAAATGTTAAAATAGAATAAAAATAAAAAGAGTAAATAAAAATGTATAAATAAAGAGAAATATATTCAAGAATAAATGTAAATAAATATGTCAATAGAAAATGTAGAAATATAAATAAAGAAAATAAATTAAAATACAATTATGAAAAAAGTGAAATAAACTCAAATAAACAAGAAAATAAAACTGTAGAAATATAAAGTGAATTAATTAGAATAAATATAAAGAGAAATAACTCAAATAAAAAGTAAAGTAAAAAATAATATTTGATCATAAATCACTGGATGGACTCATTGTTGTTTTATTTTTACACCCAACACACACAACAGGTGTGTGTGTGTGTGTATTTTAAGTGTCCCTGATATAAATGTTTGTGTCATTAATCAGCTGAGGATCCAGTCTGACAGAGTGTAAAGTAGCAGCTGACACTCTCACACTCACACTCTCTCACTCACTCACACACACACACACACACACCCTCTGCGTGCTGCCAGCCTGTGAATCTCGTCAGTCGGTGTTTGTTGTTTTACGGCGGCAGTAAAGTTTCAGCTGTCGAACGTTTGAAGAAACATTTCAAGTTTCTTTAAACATTATATTTATTTTCTCTTTGATTCTTTTGTTCAATATTAAAAATAAAACCCGCTGTTTGTTTCTCTCTGAAGGTCAATAAATAAATAAATAAATAGATCAGCAGCAGGTATAAAAGCTGAACTCTGCCCCGCGGCATGCTGGGAGATTTCCTCTCAGTCCAACAAAACATGTTTAAATTCTGGTTTATTTTTTATATTTTTAACTCAATAACTGCTTTCAAATGTGTCTTACATACATAAATAATTTAAATAATTAAAAATGAATGTATCTTAATATAATCATAACAAAAACAAGAATTATTATTGTCAGTTATTATTATCATTTCATTTTTAGTTGATTCTGTAACATAAAGTTTGAACTTTATGAATGAATACTAATTATAATCACGTCATTAAAATGTGAGAATCTTCGTGCTGCGTCCGTCAGCTGGAGATTAGACGCTTGTTTGTTTGTTTGTTGTTGTTGTTTGTCCTGAACTGCCGGCAGACAGAAAACAGGAAGTCGGCCAACGTGTTTTCAGCCGCGCGGACGTTCAGGGACTGCAGATCAGATCCGAACCACAGGAAGTCCAAACATCAACAAGTCCCTCTGCAAACTCACAGCACAGTCCCACAGAGGAAACAACAGCAGAATAAAGTCGGTCCGTCACTGAAAGCTGAAGCATGGCGCGAGCTCTCCGAAACATTTCACCCCAAAAGGAAGCGTTGCCGCCCCAGTTACGGCCAATTTGACATTTGCGACCGTGAATCTCCAATGTCCGACTGCAGTGAATGCAGCAGGAGAGAACGTCACAGCGGCCGGCACGAGACGGTTTGGAAAACGGAGTGGCGGGAAGCGCGCGAGCCAGGAGACGCGAGGAAAGGAGAGACGGGAGGAAAGAGCAAAAAACGTATGAACTATCTATCAAGATATTAAATTATAATGAAAGCACGGTGCTAGCAAAGCTGCGATGGTGAGTTTGAGATGATAAAAATCAGGTTAAAGAACGTTATTTCGTTAACTACACAATACTGTAATGTTAGCTAGTTCTGATGTTAGTTATGTTAGCTTGCTCTGACGTTGGTAATGTTAGCTAGCTCTGACGTTAGTAATGTTAGCTAGCTCTGACGTTAGCTCTGTGTAAAGTAGCTACAGAAGCTAATATTGATTCAACTTCTGTCAAGGAAAACATTGTGAAGTTACTTTGAATTTGACAGAAATGAAGAGGAAAGGTAGCGTGGTGTGGACATTTTTGCTGCATAGTTTACTAAGTCATATAATAATGAAAGCAACAACTGACAAAGACGGACATTTACTATAAGGTGTATTTAAACTCCGTGTACGGCTCGTTTTTTGGTTATTCTGTTTCAAAACCAAATCTGAAAAACAAACAAACTGCATCATTTTTCTGTTTTTAAAGCCAGAAGAGAAAAACGGTGTTAGTTTTGTTTGTGTGATATTTGTATCCGTACATTTATCGGAAACGGCCCGTGTATAAAGTTTATTAGTCTTTTCAAACCGTAGTCACATAAAGAAAATACGCATATTTGTTTTTTCACGTCCAGAGTCGGAAACAGGGACCGCTCTCCTTCAAAATAAGAGTCTCAGGTTTTAAAATGTGTTGGCTACATGTATGTATGTTGATGTATGTATGTATGTATGATAAGCTAAGTTAAATAAATAAACACTTCGGTTCCATGAAGCAGAAACATGTCGGATCCTCCAGCACACTGGAAACACAAAACAAAGACATAAATCTGGATGTTATTTACAGATGATTTCTTTAAAAATACAGATTCTATACAGTAAGTATCTGCATTTAAAAATATTTATGGTTCAAGTTTTTTCACTTTAATTTGTTTGAATACATTCACTGTCGGATATTTGACTGTTTCTTAAAGATTTCTTTTCACGTTTGTTTTACATTGAATGTAAAGTTTTACTGTCAGAAACAGAAAGTTTCCTAATAAATAATACTGTAAAAAAAATCTTTAATGTCCCGTTATATTAATTTACAGATTTCATGTTTATTATTTGTAATAAAAGTCATTTACTTTTTATGTTTTTTTTCTGGAGGATCTGAACGTGTCAGTGAAGTGAACCGGTTTCTTCTGCCCCCCTCAGGTCCAGGTCTCGTCCCAGCGCTCCCCCCGGCGGCGGCGTGCCGTGGTTCTGACGGGCCGACACCCGGCCTCAGACCCGGAGGTCCAGCTGTACCAGCAGGTCCTGCAGCAGCTGGACTACGAGGTCCAGATGTCCCGATACGCCGAAACCAGCAGCGTCCTCAGGGACACACACGGTAACACGGACGGAGAGATCTCTGCTGTCTGCAGCCGCGCTCAGAAACTACACGGAAATATTATTACTATTATTAAATAACACAGAAATATAATAATAATTATGATTATTACTTTTAAATAACAGAAATATAACAATCATAAAAATCACCCACAAATAAATAATACAGAAATATAATAATAACAATAATTATTATTATTACTTTTAAATAACACAGAAATATAAAAATCACAATAAATAATAATAATTATTAAATAACACAGACATATACATATTATATAAAATAACAGAAATATATTAATAACAATAATTATTATTATTAAATAACAGAAATTATAATCATAGTTCAGCTAAATTTATCCTGCAGGTCAGAGTGGGCGGGACTCTGCTGTCACTGAATCCCTCAGGGTTAAATATACTTCATGTTATCTGACACACACAGACAGACACACACACACTCACACACAGCTGCAGTCAGTTAGAAACAGAGAAATAAACTAAAGAATGAATAAATGAAAATCATAGAAAATGTAGAAATATAAGGATACGTGACTAAAAATATATAAATACATATATATATATATATATAAAGTTTAATAATATCAAAAGTGTAGAAATAAAAATAGAATTAAATAAAACAATAGATTAGAAAATAAAAGCATATATGCACCAAAATCTGCATCAAAACCTGAACATTTCCTCATTTAATGTGTGTGAACTGCAGCTGAGCTCGGCTGTTTTAGTTTCTCCTGACCTGCAGGAAACACTTTGGTGTGTGTGTGTGTGTGTGTGGGTGGGGACTTCCTGTCAGCAGCTGCAGGACAAACAGTAAAAACAGTTGAAAGCTTCTTTGAGTCGTTTCCCTTTAGAACACATTAAAACTTTCTACTCGTCACCTTTTTCTCGGGACATTAAATAAATAAATAAATCAGCTGCTTTTACTTTGACTCCAAACGTTCCCGAGTGTCCTGACAGACGGTGTGTGGATGATTGACAGCTGTGTAAACAGAGGGGGCGGGGCCATCAGCAGCTGGTCATCACAGAGAAACACCAGTTTAAATATATTTTATATTGTTTGAACTCTTTTTTACATTTCCCTCTCAGTCCTTTTATTTCATATAAGTCTGTCGAAATCTCTGAGAATTTAATGTTTCTAACAGGATCTGGTTTGATTTTAAAGGACACATGAAAAAGAAAGAGACTCTGACACTAACAGACACATTTAACGTTCCTGAAGGAACTTTTAGAACGATGATATGTTCAAGGACCGTCGGGAAGTTCAAACTCATGATGTCTGTTTTCACAGTTTGTTTGGATTTTTGCCGTTTTTATAATTCCTGAGGTTCAGAGGGTAACATCCTGTTCCTGCTGTGCTCTCTCTCTCTTCCTCTCTCTCTCCCTCTCTCTCTCTCTCTCTCTGTCTCTCCCTCCCTCCCTCTCTCTGTTTTCCAAAGAACAAAAACATTGGCAGTTTGAGCCAAAGCTCACAGAGCGTTTCCTGCCTTCTGACTCCGTTTCTTTTTCTCAGCAGCTTTTTATTCACGTTAACATTTAAAAGTATTAAAAATGTATTTAAAAAGCAAAACAAATATGAATAATGAATAAGTAGTCAGAAAAACAAACCGAAATCAAATAAATAGACAGAAATAATAATAACAATAATAATAATAATAATAATAATAATGACACTAGTAATGATAATGATACCTGTGTTCCAGGTGACAGTGGGTGGAGCCTCCTGTTGTGTCTCAGCAGTTCCGAGCGAAGCTGTCTGAGGAGAATCTTCTCTCACCTGCAGCGCCACCAGACGGTGAGACTTCAGCCAATCACAGGCCGGCTGCCGGTCACATGTTCTCACTGCTCACTCACCTGTCTGTCCCCAGGTGAACCTGCTGCCTGCCCTGATGGAGGCGTTCTCTGATGCAGGGGGAGGACGCTGTCACTTCTACACACACACACACCTGACAGGTGAGTCAGCTGACAGGAAACACTCACACCTGACAGGAAACACACAACACACACACCTGACAGGAAACACACACACACCTGACAGGAAACACACACACCTGACAGGTGAGTCACCTGTTTTAATTTTTATGTAATTTAGTATAAAAATGTATTTTAATATATATTATTTTGTTTTATTTTAGTCAAAATAATTTTCTGTTTGTGCCAGTGTAATGGAGTCTTATTTTGAAGCTCACCTGTTTCCTGTTCCTGTCAGGACCGGAGTTACCCATGATGCCTCAGGCCTGCGGATCGACCAATCACAGGCTGCCAGTCGACAGGTGAGCACAGCGTCACAAAGTTGAGAATACATAATTATTATTATGATTATTATTATTGTTATCATTCTCCTCCACCTGTCCATCAGCCGCTCACCTGTCGGGGCCCCGCCCCCTGCGCTGGTTGCCTTGGTGAACGTTTACGTCCTGGTGACGTCGGTGAAGCCGCTGACTTCCTTCCTGCATGACATCAGCGTGGTGACGACCAATCAGGAGCAGCGGGGCCGGCCCACAAAGGTACAACACCTTTATTTATTGTTCTCATTTAGCTTTAATTTATTTAGTTTATTAGGTTTTTTATTTTGTTTTTATTTTATTTTGTTGTATTTTTTTTT
>CAFUXE010001954.1:40136-62070 GCA_903364295.1 Serranus cabrilla | reverse complement strand
TTTTTCTTTTTTTTTTACTCTTCCACACCCCTCACTCTATCTGTCTCTCTTCTCTACATCTCTCTCTCCTCATCCTTCATAATTAAAAGCTCGGCTGGGTCTGAGAGGGCTGATTAATTGCATGCGAGCTCTGGCAGGTGCCATCATGCAGCCACAGATGGGACCCCGGAAACTCAACACACGAACACACACACACACACACCTACGCAGGTGTAGACACACGTTTGGTAAGAACGAATGCTTAGCAGACATTTCAGTGTGTACATGAGTATGTGTTTTGCTGTTTAATGGTGGGTAAAGGGGTCGGTGAGGCGCTGGGGGGCAGTCCAATCCTGACGAGGTGAGCTGGTGGCCTGCCAAGTGTAGATGCTGCTGTATTGAAAGACAGAGACAAGGCCTCTGGTGGCTTTTAAACTCCAAGGCCTCGTGTCTGCAGTAATTAGCTACTTGTCCAAGCAAGGCTGCAAGCAGTCTGTCAGGCCCACGGCTGTGTACTAAGGCACTGCATCACAGAACTGAGACGACTAGCCAAGCAGTTACTCAAAAACACCCCAACAGATATGCAAAAAAGATTTTGAAGGCAATGTGGTGTATAAATAAAAATTGTACCAGCTGTCTCGTTTTGGCAGCGTAGTTGAAATTAGGGCAGCTGGATATTAAAAATCTACTGTTTAGGGTGCAGATTTACAGACACAGATGAACAGACAAACAGATAAGGATTAACAGAGACATAAAATGCTAACCTGAAGGCTCCTCATTTCCTCCTCCTTCCTGCGACTCCGCTCCAACAGCTCTGAAAGACACGTTGCTGCTATTAAGTTGAGTTGACTTAGATTCCCTGCCCGATTGTAAAAATGTGCATTAATTAGTGGTATTTAATTAGTATTATTCTCCATCTGCAGCAGGTGTTAAGGTGTTTTTTTAGGATTTCCCTCAAAAGCAATTGCTGTGATTGAAATTGCGTACTAACATACTTCAAACATACTCAGTGATTGTAAACTGCCCACTGCCTACTAAATCAACATATTGTATTGATGTTGTCTGGGACCCCCTTGAAAACGAAATGGCACATCTCAAAGGGTTATTTAGAACAAAGAATTTCCATTTACAATAAAGTTAATTCTGCATGATGTGACTGCACATAATTTATAGCCCCGTTGTGTCCCAGTTAACGTTTCTCATATCTCCGAAAATGTTGCTGCAACTTCATTTGACAACAGACTAAAATGCTGACGAATTCAGTGTTTTTGTGTTTTAGCTGAGCTACAGTGTATTTGGTTAAAACAGATTGTTCAGTATTGTTTTGTTCTCTGTTCATGTTGCTGACAGTCCAATGCTTTTCATGTAGAACAAGCACTGCTTAGAATGGCTAAAGAGGTTAAGAGGCAATCTGGCCTTGTGTGCTTTGAATAATTTGGCATGCACTTAAAACACCACTCATAATTTAGTTTAAATGAAAGCTCAACTTGCTCCTGGGGTTCTTCACCACAGTTTTAGAAGAAGGAAAGAATCAGAGTAACAGGTGATCCTGATTTGAAAGTGTCATGTATTCTTTTTTTAATCAGTGTTGTGCAGTGGATCTAATTTATGCCAATGTGAAGATAGTGTAACTGATAAATATTTGAAAAAGTAACTGATAAATATTGAAAGTGTTATATTTGTGAGTGGAATTCGGTGTGGTGGTAAAATGAGTGTTTAGCTGTGTTACTGACACATCCATTCACTCAATATTAATATGATTTAAGTCAGGATCAGGGGCAGAACATCTTAACCTGGGACATCCCACAATAATCAGTCTCAACAATTGCAATCACTGACGTATGAATAATAGACTCAGTCCCTCAGCCTCCCAGCATACCAGAGAAAAAACAAAACACAGTGCTTTGGTCATGTGATGAATGCTGCTTATGCCAGTACATCAGATTGTATGCTGCTGGTGGATTATTTTTACCCAAACAGGTTGAGGAAAGACAAACGCTGTTTGTGTTTGAATGCAACACCAAATTGTTTTTTAATTACAATCACTGATTGTTTGCTTAATGAGGTGTTAAATCAAAGGAATAACTCTTATTTTATTTAGCAATGGAATCGTATTAAGCAAATGTCACAATATTTACCCAAGTTTACTCTGCTTGGCATTTTGCCGAACAGAATAAGCTTTGTGCAAACGGTTTAATTAAATGTTGGAAACACATTACAGAAATAATAAAAAGAAAGAAAATGTTCAAAAACGTTATATTGGTATTAATCATTATGAAATATAATCATAAAGTTTTATTCTTCCAATAACTAACACTTATCGCGCAGACTTCTGTGTTAATTTTGTAATAAAGCCATTGTTTTAATTAACCATTGCACCATTTGTGACAGGTTTACACATCCAATAGGAAGTGTGGATTGGAAACAACCCAAACTGGACACTGTGGTAGTGATTCGTCAACTCCAAGGTTGCAATGCACTAAAGTGTTCCTTTATAACACATGAAACTTGGGATTGAAACCATAAACTCCTCAGGAAAATGCTTCCTGAAGTAATGAATCAAGTGAGAAGTAGTCACCTTCTCATAGACTTCTATGCAATCTGAATCGTTGTGACCTTGAAGTGGACAGAAGAGAGGTAGAAGTGGCAGTCCATTGCTGCCAAAGTTCTCTTTGCTGACTCACACTGTTAAACGTGGGGACGGACCTCTAATGCTGGAACAACTTATCTACATACGCAGTTTCAGAGGGCAAGACCGATAGAGAGCACTGCACAAGTGTTAATCTATGAGAAAAATACACAGACTAAAGCCGTGATCTGACAGTAATAAATTCACTGCAAGACAATTACTGCATATCACACAAGGGCTCTGCAGAGTGCTGGCATTTCCAGTTAATCTACTGAGGTGACAGGTATGTATAAGGAAAATAAATCTCATAGGAATACAATTTCCTGATGATGACATAATTTGGCAGAAAAACAACAATCAGTTATGTTGGGTTCAGGCAAACGTGGATATAATTAGTATTTGCCACACTGCATTGTGTGAGTGTGTTTTTGCAAATGCATCATGCCATTGCTGCTCGTCATATAGTACATATCCATGCATGGTAGGGATTTTTAAAATCTTGTTTTGCTCTGCAGAAATACAAGAGAATCACTGAGCAAACACATTGCTGAGACGCCATACTCAAAGCACAGCTGATAAAATCTTAATTTGCACGCCTTCAATTCAAATAACCACATCTTGTAGCTGTTGTGACACACACTCTTAGGTCTAATTACTTAAGAGACCATATCAGTGCTTCTGCCTGCAGTGGAGACAAGACTACTTCTGTCAAATGGCTGATTGGGTCTAAAGACAGAGCGGAGTGGGATTCCAAAGGGGCTCTAGGGATGAGGCTATAACATTGGATGGTGCAATGCTACCACTACAGCCAAAAAAAACAGAATGAAATGATGGACAGTTGTCTCTATCTTCCATGTCTAGCTATTCCTCTCTCCATGGTCTCACTGTGTCTTTTAACTCTCTTTCTCTCTGTTAATGGAACCCAAATTAGGCCCCATTTCCCTGCATTGTTCAGTTGAAGCGCTAAAAACAAGTTGTTCTTCCTCCGGCAGTTACTGCTCATTAGGAGAAATTCAGTCAGAAATGGGACCCGGGATGGGAAAAACAAGTCCATTTTCCACAGAAGTTCTCAAAGTTCACATGCATTAAGATGCTTTCTCAAACATTTGTAATCATAAACAGACAGGCCAGTGTGCGCGGTCTAATAAACAGTGCATCAGATACAGAGGAACAGGCACAGACAGGCATCTTAACAAGCATCCGTTACTACACGACATACAGAAACTGTATCGTGACTAAAACCCTTCAGTAATATGCAGGCATTTAATTTTTAATTGCTTTAAATTATGGTGTGACTAAATCAGACAAGGAAACGAGCATCTGACCAGATTCAAGTATTGGTACTGACCCAAAAGTAAAGGAAAAACTACATTTTCATGTGTGCCAATGTAAGTATTCACGTTGTTTCACCACCATAAATTCATTGGACCAACAATTTTTCTTTAGGAATTAGCTGCCTCATAAAGAACACATGGCTTGATTAGTCTCACATGCTGCTGTTGGCTTTGCTTTGATGACGGTAGTACTGCTGTTAAGACAGAAAAAACACCACACCAGATTTGTACCCACTCTGTTCTCTTCTGAGGCGTGAATGAAAATGTGTACCTCTCTTTTCAGTGCTGAGTGAATGCAGCAGCTTCTCCTGTTGGTCCAGGCGCTGCAGGAGAACCTCCTGCTCTGAGTCCCGGCTCTGCCTCAGGGCCTTCAACTGATCCCTGGTCTGTTGTTGCTGCTTCCTCAAGCGCTGCTCTCTTGTGTTGCACTCCCGCACCTCCTCACACAGCCAGCGTATCTTGATCTGGTTGGTAAAAGGAATACAAAATGAATGGGTTTAATATAGTGGGTTTCCTGGTTTCTTATAGTTTTAAAGGGATCAGGGCATTAAACTATATAGGTTCTGAGACTAAGGCCTCAGTTAGGAAAAGTTATTTTTCTTATGTAAAAACACATACAGTGCTATACTCCCATCGGTTTGCTGACATAGAAGTCTGCAAAGTAATCACTGCAAAGGAACATAAGTAACTGCTGCTGCCTCGTTGGTGCTGTTCCAGAGCAGAAAAACTAAATTACTCTGGTGATCCATTTCCTGATTCTGATCTAAGGCTAAGTTCAAGGCAAATACAATTTGTAGCTAGATAACTAATGAACCAGATGCTACACAAGCAAAATTTCACAACTTATTGCTTCAATTTAATTACTCTTCTCACAAAGTGGGAAAGGACATTGTTAATGTCAGATGACACATCAGTACCCACTTTTTTGGCTAATTTCCTGTAAATAGTGTAGCATGAAAACGTGGTGAAATTAGCAAGGTAGCAAGCTGTCTGCTATAGCTTTCAAGTTAGCTTCCTAATTCCATCAAGCTTTCATGCTACACTGTCTACAGGAAATTAGCCCAACAGCAGACTGGTGACAGCAATAGCCCTCCTTCTCAGTCTCCACTGCTGGCAGACTACTTTGCCTGATTGCTAGCTTGCTAACTTGTCAGCTGTCCATGTATCTCTGCCACTCTCCTGCCAGTGCAGTAGACGTTGTGCCATCTGCAAAGGGCTAGTGGGCACATTTTTTGATGATAAGTAGTTCAACATTTTATAATGCACCATGGGGATATTCACAAGGCTCTGTGGCTGTCCTGAAACGCAATTTAAGCCTAAGTTAACCCTAACCCTAGTGTCCAGAATAAGACAAAGCTGAAGAAATCCCATTGACATGGCATTTCAACCCACCTCGAAATGTTGTTTGGATCAGATTTGCAAAAATCAATGTTCTAAAATCAATCTGGATACAATTTATGTATGCTAACGGGAAAAAAAATATTGGGAAAAAATTGTCAGGGGAAAAAAAGCGAACTGCTACCCCATGCTCTTAACAGGACTAAAGGCAGTCCTGTTTTCTTCAAGGTGAGTTTTAATTTCTCCATGCACTCCAATCTAATGGAGAACGGAAGGATTTCTGTTCTCTCCCTTTAAAACTGAAACTTTCACACATCAAGAATCCATCTTTAAAAATGTTTTTTCTCCAGTTCTGTCAAAGCTGCAAGTTTATGATTCTAAAATGTCTTTGAACACACACTATAGTCTATTATTACTTTGTCATTTTGACCTTGCTGTTTATCACAGGTTCAGATAAAAGCACAGCCCAAATGAGCATGTTTAAAGCTCTGAGAAAATACAATGGCCCAATCACAGTAGTGTGGTGCATACTGACAGTGCACCAGGGAATGTAAATAAATGGACAGTGTTTCATACAAACGGTTGTTGTGACCATACTAAATGGTTAAATGGGTATTCTAACTGTGCTCTGTAAGCCTGTAAATCATACCTAGATTTTACAAACATAAAAACTACTAACTGGGGAGCTAATTATCTCTCTTGTTCTCCAGTGTTTTATACTTGTAAATGCACAGTGCTCCGAAAGCACTTCTGACAGGAGATATACATTATGGTGATAAACACTATGAATTGTGCAAACACATTTTAACAAAGTATCATGCATCACAGCCACAGCCATAATTACATGTTTCTTTTGTAAAGTACATCATTGCAATACTAAATGGGAACTGATTTGTCTTGGAAAGAAGCCAAGTGGCAACATTACTGCAAAAGACAGGAAGACAACAACAACAGCAAGAAAAAACAGCATTACAGAACTCCATCAATTATGAGAGCATGTTAACCACAATGTTGGCTTAGAGAAATGAAAGCCAGTGCAACAGTGAACTATAACTGAACTCCGAAGGGTGGTGCAATTTACAATTGTCCTTGCCTTTATCATTAGTATGGAAAGACATTCTGTCAGCGATACCAGAATTTCACAGTTTCTTTATGATCACTGCTGACACACACATCAGTGCTCTGCTGTGTAAACTGGTTCCTTCAACAATAAATCATCTTTTTCTGACAAGTTATGCCATGGTAAGTGTTGGTTTTAACAAGCAGAAATACAACCATATAAGGCAGTTACAATCATGTTTAAGTTAGCAAGGACCAGATCAGATTGAATACATATTTTCTATGCTATTTGTCTTTCATTCATCTTCCATGTAGTGGAGGCCTGGAAATGAGTGTGATGTTTATGGTAATAGTGTCACATAATCTTGTGTTTCTCAATTAAATAATTGATTATTTAGACAAATCCCTTGTAAGGAGGCAGCACAGTTGAAAGTAATAATTCTACCTTTGTCTCAGCCAGCCAGCGGTGGGGGTCTTTCACTAATCCAGGTTTCTGGGAGATCGCCTGTTAAAACAGAAAAGAGATTAATGCAAATGCGAGCTGCCTTTGTGAGCATTTATACAAAACATTCTGTTCTTTAAAAAGAACTACACTGGAGGGGAGTGCAAATCTAAGTGATTGTGAGTAGGATGCTGTCTAATCATTTGCTAAATCATTTTTGACAATGCTCAATTGAAAACTGTACAAAGTCAATATACTTAATGTTCAAACTAAAACTTTCATTCATTCATGATCCTAAAAAGCTTATTTGAACCCGGGTTGCGGGGGGGCTGGAGCCGAACCCAGCTGACATTGGGCGAGAGGCAGCCTGGATAGGTCTCCAGTCCATCGCAGGGCTGACAGACAACAGACAACCATTCACATTCTCATTCACTCCTACGGGCAATTCAGAGTCAACAATTAAACCTCAGCTTCATGTTTTTGAACTGTGGGAGGAAGCCAGAGTACCCGGAGAGAACCCACGCACACACGGGGAGAACATGCAAACTCCACACAGAGCAACCCTCTAACTGTGAGTGCTAACCACTACACCACTGTGTGCCAACTAAGACTTTCTTTATTGTAAATATATACTCATTCTGAATTTGATGCCTTCAGCGTATTCCAAAAACATTGGGACAGGGGCATGTTTACCACTGTGTTACATCATCTTTCCTTTTAACATCACTCAGTTAGTGTTTAGGAACTGAGGACACTCATTGTTAAAGGTTTGAAAGTGAAATTCTTCTCCATTCTTGCTTGATATGAGACTTCAGTTAACAGTCAGGGGTCTCTGTTGTTGTATTTTGTACTTCAAATGCATCACACATTTTCAATGGGAGACAAGTCTGGACTGCAGACATATTTCCAAAGACAATTTAAAATGTGGACTTTTCAGCTTTGGCCCATGTAGTCAATGTCTTTGTGAAGTTTTCGATTGTATACATATCAAAAAGGATCATGATCACATAATGATCACATTCTGCTTTATTTACTTATTACACAGAGTTGCAACTTTTTGGGAATAGGCGCTGGAGGATTGTATGAATGTACAGTAAATTGTTTAAATACACAAACCTATGAAGAGACATCAGGATACTGTACAGAATGTAAAAATAAAAGCAGAAATAGTGATTAAAATGTGGGTAGACCAACAACAGGATATTGAAAAAAAAATCAGCCTCTTGTCAAACCCTTAACTTTTGTGAAGAACAGCTTCTGCCAACTTAAATTGGTGTGCATGTGTGTTTAACAGCCTATGACACTACACTACACTTGTGCATGCACACACACTTGCGCACAGAGGTTGTGTGTGTGTCATAAAAATGAGCTCAGGGAGTATGTTCCATCCTTCCCAGACAAGCTTGTCAGCATCAGCAATACAAACTGACTGTCTGCCAGCTCCTAATGACTGCTGACACACACACACCAAACCACATATACACACTCTTAAGACAAAAAGACACTCAGATTCACAGATAAACACAGTCATATAACTAGATGGCACTCAGTTGAGAGCACGCCTCCGCAAACACTATGCAACTGTTGAGTTGTGCGAGCTCCACATGTGGACTTTTCACCAAAGGTTAACAATCCCCTCTATGCTTCATTACCTGCTATTTTTACAAGGAGAGATGGACACGTGCATGCGAGTACCTGAAATGGAACATTAAATATGCCTGTTGTCATTCTACTTTCAAGCATTCTGGTTTACTGTCTTTACCTCATGTATCAGGTCTCTGTTCATGGGCCATTTGGGTTTTGGAAAACCTGAGCAGCAGATCATAATTTTTTAAATAGCAAATGTCGATATGGACAGGAAACATGGAGAAAGTGAGGGGGGTGATAAGCATCGAAGGTCATTTTATTTATACGTTATGCAGGAATGTGCTTTTGCACTTATCTGATTGGCCACCGCAGTGCTTTGCTGGATTACATCATGTTGCAGTGTGGCAAAAGTTGAGCCAGGTTCAACTTCTTGGCGGGACAACCCTGCGTTTGCACCCCTGTTGGCCTTGTTTAAAATTACAAATGCCAACCTCACTGAGGTGCAAGAGGAAAAGTCTAAAGTCATTAAAATTCATAATCTGGGATGTGTGAACGTCCGTTCCAAATTTCATGGCACTCCGTCCAGAACTTGTTTAAATCATTTAATCTGGACCAAAACGGTGGATTTATCATTCCTGGAGCCACGCAGCTAGTGTTGCTAAAATTCCATAGTGTTAACATGAATCTGTTTAAAGGTACATGCCTATTAGATGATAGTCACAAGCAGTGGTGAAAAAAGTATTCAGATCCCTTACTTAAGTAAAGGAGTACTAATACCAAAAGTATCAAAAGTAAAAATACTCGTTATGCAGAATGGCCACACTCTATAATCTAAATAAATGATTAGATCATTTGCATGGATGCATTTATGTAAGCAGCATTTTAATTTTGAACAGATAGGGCTCATTTAAATAACTTAATAATAATAAAAATCACTTTAAATTGTTCATGTTTTTATGTTGCATCTTGACCTCAAGAAGTAGATTTATAAAGTTCCATAAAAATTGAAATACTCAAGTGAAGCAAATGTACCTCATATTTGTACTTATGCACAGTACTTGAGTAAATGTGCTTAGTTACAGTCTACCCCTGGTCATAAGTTCCACTAGAATATGAAAAGTAAAAAATGTTTCTTTGCCCCATGATCAACCCTTCCATAGGGTTTTGTGTACAACCATTTATAGGAAAGCATCCTGCCCCCCTGCTAGCAAACAAAGAGACAGAGCAAACCATAACTCCCATCCTGCTACATGGGTAAAAATAAAAAAGCCAGAAGACGTAACAAACACAAATACACATGTGCGAACACACACAGGTATGAACAAAGTCAACAAAAAAGTACAACCTTTTTTCTTTCCAAGTACACCCTTGTGGCAAGGTGTTTACGCATGATCAACAGACATGGAAAGCACGCAGCAGGGTTTTTTTGGACCCTTTCGGTCCTGTGCCTTGGCAAACAACATTGTCACTGCAGAGGTGTCAAGCAACTTTTTCAAGCTGTCATTCAAATCCAGATCCAAGCAAAACGAATTTCCCAAGTTGTTGCCACGGCAGCTCAAAGTACGGCAATGGAGTACCGCTGTGCAGAGGTCCCTGTCTCAGGGAGTGTACAACCGCATGGCAGAGCGTGTGACTGTGTGGGAGGATAAAACATGCCTCTCGCTCTCTTTACTCTTTCCCCAACCATCAAAGGGCACTCTGCGCAGTGGCAGACAAAAAGGAGGTGAAACTGTTGGAAAACTGAACAAGTAGGCTGGGAGTTGAAAGCGCTGTCTGTGGGGTTGAAGTGAGAGAAATGCCACTATTTTCTCAGCAGCCCCGCCGTGGAATCCAAGTGTCTGCCACTGCTAATTTAAATGTGTGACTGCGTGGTTTATATGTCTCTTTCAGAATGGGAGTAAATCTGTGACGGTGTGTCTTTGGTTACAGTTTGTTTGTTTCACCTCCTGCTGAGAAAATGGTAAAAATGGCAAAGTTTAGCAGGAAGCAAAAGGTGGAGATGTTAAAGACTAATAGCACGCGGAAAAGGACAAAGTAAGACATTTCTATAGAGATTACCACTGTGGCATTTATCTTCATTAAAACTGTTCAAAGAGAAGGGAGACAGGAAGGATTGATAGTGAGATTGAAAGAACAAAAGGTGATAAATGTCACAGGCTGAATTCAAACACAGAACTTCACAGTTACATGGTGTGCACTCACTTGAGCCTGCTGAGCCCAAAAGAAAAGATTATGTGGACAGGAAGTTGGTCACAAGGGACAGAGAAGTTACATAAGATGAGGTTGGGATTCCACGGTAAGAAAATGTCGCATTGGTTAACAGATTTGTTTTACAAGAAAAGATAGTCATATATATGTTTACTGTAATCTTTAATGTACATATTTTCCATCTTGAACAAAGCGGCTGTAGCAGCGTCTGCTTTCTTTTTAATAACCACACTTTCTTATGGTATACAGCTTGGACTGTTAGCACAAAACTGCCTGCTGTTTTTACCATATTATCATTATCATCATTACTTATAATTAGCTATGAACATACGGATGCAGATGCGTCAATGTTTTGTTTCATTGCTATGCACCCTACCCTAATTCACGAATATGTAGGATATTACTGCAGACATGCCTGGAATCTTGCGTTACAATGTCTGCTGTATCAGACGTGTTTACAAGGTGCTTATCTACATTGTCCCGGCTTGCTTCTGGCAAAGCTCTGTGCTGCGACTCAGCTGCTGCTGTATGGAGATGCCGCTTTCCATTTAGAACAGCCCGTCGTCTAAAGTATTGATAACATGCTTAGCATTTTCAAATTAATTGATTTTAATTGACAAATTCGGGCATGGAAATTGAAAAAACAACAACAACTAAATGGGTTATTTAAAATAAAAAGCAAAATAATGGTGGGAGCGGTGGGCAACTAATAATTGCTGTATGTATTAAGGCACCAAAAAAAAACATTATTTAGGATTCCTTTTATCATTATGCCGTCTTTTTCTTAATTACTGTTGTAATTTTTTATCATTAATTATCATTATCAATTATTTGTTATTATTATCGCTATGCACTATTCTGTTTTTTGTTTTGTATTTGTAAATATATTATCACCGAATATATCAGACAGTATTGTACCATTTGATTGAAATCACATAAACAAAAAAACAAACAAACAAAAAAACATTATGTGTAGGCTAGGCTTGTATGAAGATGCATTAACTTGTTGCTTTACTGGAAAGTAGTCCTTGAATTTTGTGGCTATTGAGGCAGTTTTACCACTTTAAAATCCTGGCAACTGATTTATCAGCTGCCAACATACAGTAAAGTACTAATCTCCCATATGACAGTGAACTACCCCTACTAGGTTTTTCTTAACTATCACTGTAGCGACATACTGTCTTCTTACATCAGTGCTTCTAAAGCAAAGGAAGAAAGGTATCATGAGGTAACTGAAACCTAATACAAACCCTAACTGTTAATGATGCCCCTCATTAGGCCAATCACTTGAGAGTTTGACTTCTTTTCAACATGACAGATTACAGAAGAGGCGAGGCGTTGGCTCGCATGTCTGGCTGCAGCACTGCCGGACCAAAGAGGGAAATCTATACGAGCAGATAAGAGCTGGCTGGGTTCATTAGCTCCAGCAGCCGAGAAAAACCAGCATCAAGTCTGTAGGCGGGAGTGTTTGTACCATGTGTTTATTAGTGTATAAGGGTTTGGGTATCTCCAGAAGGCAATATATGTAAAACATTAGCATTTGTCAGGAGTACTGCAGTAACTTTACTGTGCATAATAAAAAAGTTTAATGTGTCATGTATATGATCTACCAGTCCTGGGTGTGTGTGGTTGTATAGTATCTACATGAAGAATCTGCAATAGTTGAATGCAATAACCATTAAGAAGCCACTTATAAGGATCATAGACAGTAAACAACATGGATGTAGTCTCAGACATCTCCCATAGGTCCAAATAAAGCTCAGAGCGGGTGGGGCCTGTAGTTAATCTAAACAGGTGAGTTAAAGTAAAATCACACCCCTGTACAGTTGTCACAAAGGAGGTTATTATATAGAGACTGGGAACCATGACCAAGTTTATATTCTGTAAAGTTGGACATTTATTATGAGTGTCCATGAGGACCGACTCCCTTTTGGAACCAGCCTCAAGACATTTCCATACTTCTGCATTGGCTTCACTTTTCAGCTCCAGAGGTTGCCATTTAATAAAGATAGAAGTTGCAAAACATGCCAAACCATGCAAGTAAAAAGATGCATCTGTAAAACAATTTCCTGCTAAACTCAAGCATAATATTTCTTAGATTGGGTACCACAGTATTTGTCTGGTGGGGCAAGTACATTTCTCTCCCACTTGCCTTACAAAAAATCCACCTGTCACAAAGAAACCTAGCCACAATGTCAAGCCCAAACAAACAGAAGCGCACGCAGAGTGACATCATTGGACCTTCTCATGTGCAGAGTCAGATATTTTATCAATCCTTTCTTTGGAACACACCTTGCAAACTGCAAATTTATGGTCTTCAAAAGACATGTGAAAGAACTGCCAGACCAGTGCAGCACATGGAGAAATTGTCTGATGTGTTTGCATCATCTGATTGGCCTTTACTGAGACCATTGATCAAACCATTCAGAACAAATACTGGCCAAAAACAATCAGTGTCAGATCAATCGGAGCACTCTTGGATTAAACACAGTGTAAATAAATAAATTACCTGTAGTTTGTCTTCACCGTTCCTTGCCAGGCTGCGACAAGCTGCATCTAGTTCGTCACCCATGGAGGTAAGGACCGCTTCCTGCTCTGCTTCCATCCGCAGCACCTTCTCCTCCAGCTTAACAAGCTCTGTCTCTGAAGCACGTCTCCGCTCACCTGACCTGACCTGTGGAAGACGGGATAGAGCCGAGTGGGGTATGGGGAATTAAATTAGCGCTCACTGTCTGGTGCTTTTAGTAATGTCATTTGAATCTTACAAGACAGTATAAAGGCACTAATTAAGGCAGATTTTCTAGAGATGAATAGAGAAATCCAGGTTTGCTTATGACCAGATCTATTACTTCAGAGGGCCATTCAGATTCCTCTCACACAAAAACAGGCCTGGTTAAGTTCCCTTCTCTAGCCTGCACTGTCAATAGTTTCAGGGTCCCTACCAGGACACAGCTGATCGATATGTCCCAGGCACAGGAACCAACTGATCAGTGCTGCCCAGGGACCGTGGATCATTATCCTGTCCCTGGGATAATAAACCACCCATGTTACATTAATAAGAGCCCTGTTTTCTCTATTCAGCTGTTCAGATCAATACATGGATCCCCAAAGAGCCCCAAACAACTTATCAGGGACCTGTCAGACAAGTGAATAGGGGTTCAATACTTCATCTGCTGTTGTAAAACACCTGAGGACGTATTGATAAAGCCTCTTCAAAAATAGTGCTGATTTTGCACCACTTAACCTTTCGAACCATTCTTAGGTTTATATCATCATGTGACCTTACCAGATATCCTTGATCTTAATGGCAGGAAGGAAGAAGGACAGTAATGTCCTTGTAGGTGCTTTTGTTGCTGCCTCCCATGTGTGCTATATAAAAGTGGAGCCAACCAATATAGCAGGCTGCTAATATTGGACTATCACAGACATATCAGTATCAGCATATATGTATATACATGTTGTCCGATATGCACCTTTGTGAAAACTATTTTACAGAACATATAAAGCAGAAAACAATGCTTGGGGAAATTCAGCATTGCTGTGAGCCATTTATTCTATTTTTATTTATTCGTTATTTAAATAGTCAGCAATCAATTGATACCATACATACACAGATGTTTTTATAAAATATATTTTAGTTTTATTTATTCTTTATTCTTTAATTTTTCAGTTTTCATTTCTACAAGCAAATGGCAATTGAAGACATTGCATTTAAATTCATATTTTTTTGTTTAAGAAGTGATTTGTTTAAGAAAGCAGCCTCCTGAGTACCTTTGCATGGTAATATCGGTGACTAATCACAAAGAAAAGGTTTATTTTTTATTCTATCTCAAAAATACTTTACTTTAAACTTGTTCTTTATTGGACGCCTGATAAGTTAATTTTCCCCACTAAAATCGGTAATCAGTCAGGCTCTATATAAAAGTTATCAAATACGTTGTCAACGTTATAATATGAAGCCTGCAGGTTCTGTGAAGAGCATGGTTTTATTAAAACTGGAACTTTAATGGCTGCTGATGGCACTCTTGTCTGTACAGTCATTCAAATGTCTTTCCTTTTAATGTCCTTGGAATTCATCCGTCACGATTCATTAGAATCAGCCCTAATATGTTAAACCTTCTGCTGAGGAGAGCCATTTTTCACTGAAGAGACAACAGATATCCCTGGTTATTGGAAGTTCCAAGTCATCCGATATTAGTCACCACTTTTGAAAAACTTGGCAGAGGAGGTAGGGCTTACTTTGTCATCCAGTTCCTGTTTGAGTAGCTGGTACTTTCTGTGGAGAAGTGTGTGCGCCTCGTCTTTTGTGCTCAGCTGTGCTGCCAGCTTATCACACTCATCCTTCATCCTGTCCAACTTGATGCGCAATGCCCCACACAGCTCCTTGTCTGACGCTGCATCTGCCTGGTAAAGAAAGGGGAGTGGTTAACACAGGCAACCATGTGATAATAAGGACTTCCGCAAAAATCAACTCAAATCAGGTTGCAGTTTTCATTTATGTGATTTTTAAGCTCTAGTATACACTAGGAGTGTGATTACGTAGTGCAAATAAGTAGGGATGCAGATATCGATTTTTTTCAACTGATATGATAACAGATAATTACATATCTATGCCGCTATGGGGTCTCTCAATCAAAACAATAGGAAAAGACAGAGTAATGCCGTCATTGCAATCAGTTTCTCTTGGTTAGAATGCCCTCAGTGTTCATTATGCAGGTGTTTTTTTTTTTACCAGGAACTGAAATTATCTGCACAGATCTCCTTTTCTCCGAAACAAACAGACCCACGGATTTAAACTCTGAATGAAGCAATTTCAACTTAAAAATCTGTTTCTCCAACCCTTTTCGACACGTTGGCAGATGGGGTGCTAGCTGAGCTGCTGCTAACATCTGCTCAGCTTGTTGCTCTTTCAGGAGGTTTATAGATATGTCACTAGGAGCCCAATTATCCACTGAGGTCCCCTCTCCAAAACAAATGGACCTAATGATGATAACCAGTAAAATAACTGAATAAAGCAGTTTGTCTAATGCCGTTTGGCTGAAGCTGCTGCTAACATATGATCCAACGTTTGATCCTTAACATTCAGACGTCCAATGACTAAAATCCTTCATCAAGTTCAAATATATAGTAAAAAAGACCAAGGTCTAAAAGTGTAATGTAAATATGCGGCTTAAAACTGGATAAAAAGTAGGAAAAGGAAATTGTGAGAAACAAGAAATAATGTTAGAGGTCTTTTTTGTTTTTAGTTGTTTTAAATCAATGGAAGGAATGTGGCTTTGCAATGTCAGTAGATAATTTATCACATAATACATAAAATAAATCTTATCCTATCCATATCCTACGATCAGCCGATAATTTATTGGTATATATATGTATATCATGCATCCCTACAACTAAGTTTTCAAAGTTGACATTTCATTGACATAAACGCTGCTTTTATGAATTGCACATACTGCATGACCTATTTGCCAGTGGACCCTATAAATCTGTAAAAGATCTAAAGTCACGTCTGACAGGTACAGGGTGAATTCACAATGAGATCTGACATGACATTCAGTTGTGCACAAACAGAGAGCATCATGTAATGGGTCAAGAGAATGGGTAAATGCCATTGCCAAGACTCTGAAATCATGGTCTAAGTCCTTAATTCATGTCTCAGTCCAGCTGAAGCTTGCAAAGGAAAATCCAGCCTCAGTCATAAGCTTTCTATCTACAGTGATTACATTATCACACACAGCCGAAGATATAGTAGAGTGGAATGAACAACAATAACTGAGGATTTGGAGTGACACAAACAAAGACAAAAAAAAAGAAAAAAAAAAAGAAGTGCTGGAAGTGAGAAAAGAGGAAAAACAGATGGAAAATGCAAAATTAGAACTGGAGGGAGGCAGTAAGAGAGGGATTAAGACAGAGAGAGACAGCGAGAGGGAAGATAGAGTGGAGGAGAAATCAAGAGTGAGGGGACAAGGACATGAAAATAAGAATATTTTAAGCTTTTTCTGACAGTTGACTGTATCAAAATCGTAATACAGGCCTCTGGCTATGCTATGTGAATATTGGGTGGGCTTCTTAGGGACATCTGCAGCGCCCGTAGGCTAGTACTTTAAAACATTCGAGCAAACGCCCTTGTCCTTACTGCGCTCTGGAATGACACCATTACAATGAGCTATGTCAGATATTAATGCCATTCAGCACCGCTAATGGGCTAAACTCAACCATATCAGTGAGGACCATGCCCCTTAAGAAACAATGTACCCATGAGGGCTCATCATTGGAGATACGGAAAGGAGGGAGGCGGGTAGGGCACTGGGGGAGTAAGTCAAGTGGAGTCCCCTATCTCCAGCACTGCCTTGATGAGACTTCTGAGGTCTGATATCGGGGTTTTTAAATATTCACGCTTGGAGCTTTGGAATGGCCATGAGGATCCACGGGGCACCACACACCATTAAGAGCTCAGCTATCCTCGATTCACCCATACTCAGAGGACAGAGCCCCGGCCAATGAAGAAAATTACTCTAAATGAGGATTTTGTCGGTGTCTCGCTGAGTCGGAAATATGCCAGATGTTTAGTGGCTGAGGCATGTTACCCTGTGCTGAATTTGAAGTGTGTGCCAATGATAGTCTAAATGTCAATTAGAGTGTGGCGCTCTGTGATCCATGCCTAGGTGTGGAGAAGAAAAAGTCTTTGTTTGGCTTATGACCTTGACATCATCTGATTTTGTCACATTTGATACATAATCAAGAGCTCAGCACTGCATTTTAAAGGGGGCCTTTAGGTACTTTTGAAACCCCTTTGAAATAAAAAATAAATGTTCCCAGTTTTAATCCTGTTTCCCTGCGTTAAACGTTCATTTGCCTCTTGATATTTGCCAAATATATGTCAAAAAGTCAGAATCCGAGTAAATCTATATTAAAAATCCTGTACTTTCTGTTCCAGAAAAAACAAGTAAAACTGGTTTTAATGTTTGATGAATCATTGTGCACTCAGGGGTGTTTCCAAAACATAATCCAATCAAATGAGACTTTGGGCGACTAGCTAGCGTGGATTTTGGCCGGGGAGCTCTGGGCAGGCAGGACTGGTTGAAAGTCGGCAAAGTTATTTAATAGGCTACGGTCACCTCCAGTAACATATATTACAAAGAAATATCAACTAAACACTGAAACATTTTGTCCAGTTTCTACATCACGAATTTCTCATTGTGTGAAAAAAGGCGTTTCCTAAAGCCACTCTGTAAAGGTTTCCGATGAAGAAGGGCGGCAATTTTGCAGAAGCATGCAAAACAAAACAGAGTGAAAGTAGCTGATGAGCCATCTAGCTAAAATGCAAAGAGGCTGTAAGTCTTTGACAGCCGCTCATCTGATCAAATTCACACTTAGCGGGTGCATTGCTGAGGAGTGAAGGAAGTGTCGATTGGACCTCGAGATCTCTAGGAAAGAAATATTAATAGTACATTATGAGCACACTCTATGGGAAATCATTTTAACAGCTACACCTTTGAACGGCATGTCGGGTACAACTTTCTCTCTGTTGCTGAAGTGCATTCAGACAAAGAAAGAGTTTTTACATTGCTGCAAAACCAAACATTTGATACAACTTTTGAAATGAGTACTTTTGTCCCATTTAATAACCTGGTCCTAAATAGCTAGCTGTTTATGATTTGCTTGCAAATAATGATTACTCTAGCATTTCCAGGGCATGCAACTGATAAGGCAGGTGTTTTATTCATGACCCATGGAAGAGTCGTGTTGAGTGGCAAGATGTTTGGATGAGCAGTTTGTGAAGAAGCTGCAAGCAATACTGGAGGCTAAACAATCTATCGATAAAATCTCCATGAGCATGCCCAGATCAGCTATATACATCAGATACAACATAGATTTTAATTAGACATTATGCATGTATTGTATTATTTATTGCAGCATTAGAAATACTGATGGTTATTCATTTAGTTTTTCAAAAGTTTGTTGCTTTTTGGCTCTAAAGTCATTTGAAAGCTGCAATATTTTCTTACCAGCCCTTTTAAAGCTCATAATTCGACAAGTTGTGTCCTATTTCTCAAGCAATACAAAAACCAAAGTGACTTTGTGGCGGTTGAAAGCTGCTTTTAAACTTTGGATAGAGTCAGTTAAACTAACCAGTTGCTGGCTCGAGCTTCACATTTCCTCTACACACCTGAGAGAGATCATCAAACGCAATGCAAGAAATATTGTGTTTGTAAATGTCCATATCCTTTCTTTAGTTGAATACTGGATATCTATAAAAAGGGTTTACCTTAACCTCCTTCAGGTGTGCCTGTATTTCATCCCGCTCCTGACGGCAGAGCTTCAGCAAGTCCTGCACTTCACGAAACTTCTTTGTCCTGCTGTCCTCCATCATGGCCCTGGTGTTGTCCAGTTCTTTCTGATGCACCTCTCTCTCCAGCTGCAGCTGCTGCCCCAGTGCAGCTCGCTCCTCCTGCACTGCTGTCAGCTTGGCCTGGAACTCCAAGGAGCTTTTCTGGAGATTTTTTTTGGAGCTCTCCTCCTCAGTCAGTCGCTGGACTAGCTGAGCGTGGGCTGAGGTCATCTGCTTTAGGGAGGCCTGGAGCTCAGCGTGTGTGTCCTGGTCTCTCAGACAACGACGGGTTTGGGTGTCAGCTCGTTCTTCCAGATTCTGGTTTGCTTCCTTCAGTCTTGCCTGGACAGCAGCCAGACGCTGAGTCTCCTCCTCCAGGGCAGCTGAGGCCTCTTTCACCTAGGGTTAGGATCTGTTAGAAACTGATCAAAGCTCTTCTAATGACTCTTTAGCTGAGGTTTAATTCATTTTTTTTACTTTAACACCTCAAACTGAACATGACAAATTGGACTGCCAACAGAATTAAATCAAAATTTCAGTCATGTCTGTGGTTAGTCTGGGATTTCTACAAAAATGTTAATGTGCTTGTGAACAGTAAACAAACATGTCAGAAAAGAGACGTGATACATGTCTACTTAGGCACAACTTCAATGCTTGCATGCTACTAAAGTTGTCATCATTAATGACACCCAAACAGCAGACTTCATGGTGAAGGTGTGATACTGTCTGAGTCAATCTGAATGCTGACAGCTGTCATTTGTGAATAGGGGAGTTAAACTGGTCTCAAACCAAAGCATCTTTAGTTGTTGAGGCGGAGAGTGGAAAGTGAAGCCTTAAAGCTGCATTCTTTCTAATGGCCAGCAGGGGTCACCTGCACTGGTTGCAAAAAAAAGTCAGACTGTATAGAAGTCTATGAGAAAATGAGCCTACTTATCACGTAATTTATTACCTCAGTGTTATATGTATATAAATATAAACAATATATATAAACAATTTAGTTATACGTCATGTCTAACTTAATCTAGTAACATTTATTATTATATCTTGTGTTTAGGAATGATTTTAAATCTTAAATTATTCAATTGATTTATTCAATATTAACTTTATTTACTCTTTGAATTAATTATGGTTATCTGTCAAATCCATCACTAACTCCTCCCCCAGCTCCATCCTCTCATTGTAATATGGTCACTTCTGGCTCCCAAAAAACAAGATGGCAACAGCCAAAATACCAAACTCAAAGTTTCAAAGTAGTAGTCCACACTGTGATGGCAATGGGTGACATCACAGTGGCCCCGTCTACCTCTTTTATACTGTCTAGTTAATGAACTAGACTTGCAGCCCTAATGATAAAAATAGATACACATTGCTGGCCCTCAGACTTGGTCTACAAAGTAAAATAAATAAAATATAATAATTAGAGTCCCTGGTGAGTTGAGATATATTTTACATTTCTGGATGTTCAACCCCATACCTCCCGGATTTCCTGCTCCAGTGACAACTGGCGCTGGCGGGTCTCAGACAGCTCCACGTCCTTGCGGTGGAGCTCTTCTTCGCGCTGGGCCAAGCGGCCTAGGATTTCAGCGAGCTCCCTGCGGGCCGCCTCAGTCTGCTGGCTCAGCGCCTTCAGCTGGGCCTGAGAGCTCTCTTTTTCCCTGGCTGCCTGGAGGGAGAAAGAGAGAGCAAGAGCAGAAGAGAGGGAGAGAGAGTGGGGGGGAGAGAGGAAGGAGAAGAGAAAGGGAAATGAAGAATGACAAATGAAGAGGAGGCGGAAGATGGTGTACAAAAAGGAGTTCTAACAATAATGATGAGAGCAAGAGAAAGAGTGACAGAGAGACAGAGGCAGAGAAACATATGCAGTACCAGCTCTTGCACTGATAGGAAAATGCTAGCACTCAGCTCCCTGATAAGGGACAATGGTCAGGTCTGTTCAAGGCAGATTGCTTCTAATACTCTGGCTTTGACTGGAATTTGCAAAGACTTTGCTGTAGCTCAGAACCTAATCATTTAATTGAGCACTTGATTCTCTCCCCTAATTCATTAAGGGGGCAGAAATGATTTTGTAATTAATTCGTGTCACGTCGAGTATGCCAGGTGGGGCTCTGTCTGTCTGTTTCTCTGCGAGGCACGAGGCTGCTGACTGTGAGTTTGGAGGTGACTCACGCAGTTCAAATGGAATGGAAATCACTGAGAGGTGACTTTCAAGCTAATAATAATTGTCAGCTGTTAATTATTCAACTAAGCACAACCGCTGTAACACACCTTACAGAGGTACTAAGGCTGCTATATTTAGTTTTATCATTGTTAAGTTCATTTAAAATACATTATTCAAGAGTTTTAATCTGACTTTGATACAAAATCACCTAGGATAAAGAAAAGAAAGTATGAATTAAAATTAATAGAGAAAAGCATGCATGAGTATTCTATCATTTTGCTTTGTTAATGTTGAACAGCAACATGAATAAAAGTCTCCGGAACATTTCTCATTACTTGTACTGGTGTGTTTCTCAGGTATTCAGTAGTTCTGAACAGTGTTTTCCTTTCATTCTGTCCTTTAAAACTGAAACTTGTTTCCTTGTCTTCATCATAAAAGGACTGTATACGATATACCATATAGATTGCAACGGGCATGGATTTATATCTGCTGTTTCCAGTCATTATACTTAAAAGCTACGGAAGGTGCTGCTTTTGCTGATTTTCCAGCCAATTTCTACTATGAAAGAACATGGAAGAATTGGACCAGAAAAATTCATAAATATTTTAACATCTCTATTTCCCCTGTGATAGGAGGGTGTTGATTTATTTTCTCAAATGCTGGGATGTAAACTTGAATGTCCTCCATACTGTAATGGAACAAAGGAGGAAGGCTCATTGCTTAAAAACTGAGCTGCTAAAAACTAGGGCTGCAGCTAACGATTATTTTAATAGTCGAGTATTCTATCGATTATTCTGGCGATTAATCGAGTAATCGGATAAAAAAAAATTTTAAAATGTCATTTTATTACTTGAACTTAATTTAATAGTAA